>CAUYQG010116583.1:0-24372 GCA_963574415.1 Tarsius wallacei | reverse complement strand
TTACTATGCACAGTAAGAATCATGTTACTTGACAGATTTTTTTTTTTTTTTGAGTTGGAGTCTCACTCTGTTGCCCAGACTGGAGTGCAGTGGCTGCTCCCGGCCACCGCAGCCTCGATCTGCTGGGCTCCGGCGATCCTTCCGCCTCAGCCTTCTGAGTAGCCGGAATTACAGGCGCGCTCTACCACGCCCGCCTGATTTTTTAAAAAACTTTTGTAGAGATGAGGTCTCGCCAAGTTGCCCAGGCGGGTCGCGAACCCGCGGGCTCAGGCAATCCACTCACCTCAGCCTCCCAAAGTGCAGGATTACAGGCTGAGCCACCGAACCCGGCTCAATGTGACTTTTAATGGGGTAAAGTTAAATGAGGTCACAAGGGTGGGATCCTAATTTAATTGGACAAGTGTCTGAATAAGAAAAGGAAGAGATACAAGAGATCTCTCCCCACTGTACAAATATAGTAGAAAGGCCATGTGAGGACAGAGTTAGTAGTGGTCATCCATCTGCAAGTCAGGAAAAGAAACGGTACAGAAACCACCCCTGATGGCACCTTGATCTTAGATTTTTAGTCTCCTGAACTGTGAAAAAATTAATTTCTGTAGTTTAAGCCACCCAGTCTCTGGTGTTTTGTTATGACATCCCAAGCTAACTAATACAGACATTCATGTACATTAGACGATGTAGGGGGAACAAAGATTGTGAGCAAGATTGCATCTTGAACAAAAGCATGTCAGCACTTAGGGTATTCACATCTTTATGCCTTTTGTTGGGGATTTGTGAAAAAGAGGCAGTCACACAACAGTTCTGGAAGTTATTTTATTTTATTTTATTTTTGGTGTGTATGTGGGCGGGTCCTTGTAAAACTGACCCAGAGAGAGGAAGATAGATTTTGAGAGAAACACAAAGCAGTTTCTTCTCTTTGAAATAGTATCACAGCAAGCAATCTCTGAATGGCACATCACTCACATACACTGTCTTCACAACTGCCATAGGAAATAATCTGAAAAATGTTCTTATCATCATAAAGGGGACTTTAGGTAAGTATAATTGAATATTTTAAAGTTTATTTGAACACTATTTTGATTTCATGTTTATTGTGTGTGTGTTTTTTTTAACAGAGATTCCAGATTTTCATGTCAGCATTTATATTCTGAGAAAGGAGTTGTTTTGACATTTTGAAAGCAAATCACTTCAAAAATTTAGTGACATTCTAAAATTTTGAGATCATAGTTATGACTCATTTTACTTACCCTAAGATTATATTTTTAATTATAATTGAGAAGTATTATACTAAACTGTATTCTTTCTCATAGATTTCTAAAAACCATGTTTATGTTTTGCTTCAATATATTTTACCTGAAAATAATTTCAGGATTTCACAGGGACTTTAGTTTCTTAAGTTCCTCATCTCATTAACAAAGCGACTGAGTCACCAGTATCACTTTTCACATGTTTATTCACTTTGGATGATGACTGGAGTAAACTCAACATGTTAGGAAACATAATAGACATGCAAGACCTAGAAGCTTAGTTAGATCTTCACTTTTTCAAGTATATTTTATTCTGGAGAGAGTGCAATATTTTTTGAAGCCTTCTTGCCTCAAAAGAAAAGATTCTTTTTGCTTTGAATATTTTTTTCTACTAAAGGGTTTGATGCCCCAGGGCTGACCCACCTAAGGTCCCATTGTTAACATCTGTATTATATCTACTGGTTTGGGGTTTCTTTTCATATTTAACAGGCATGCCATACTGCTTTTATGTAGTTTCTTCTTTTTCTTTTCCTTCCTAAGATCATTCTGCTCTGTTCCTTTTCTTTTTCCCTAGGTCTCCCTTGACCACTGAATGTGGCCTCTTAAGTCTACACCATGGTGCTGAAGGGATAGAAAAAGTAGACCTACTCGTGGTACATGTGTCCTTTAGAGAATTTCCTTTTCCAAGTAAATACTTCTTCCCTTTAGAAAGTATTCCATCTTTCCCTCTTTAGATCTTAAAAATATATTCCATAAGGCTGTCATTTAAACCTGCTCTTGGGACAGATTACAAACTATAAAAGCTCCAGGAAGAAAATTTGAAATACAAAGTAATGTATAGAAAGACACAAAGCAAGTGACAGAAAAACTCCAAGGGTTTGAATGTTCAGTAAAATACACCAAAGATTGCCTCTTTTTAGCATATCTTTTGATCTTAAAATTCAAACTATATCTCTCACTTAATAACATGTTTTGAAAATAAATTGCAGGGCTTACTGGTTGGGTTAAGGTGGGAAGAGTCATGGGAATGGACCTGACCACAATACTGTCATGATTTTAATCATGGCTAAAATGCAAAAGAAGGTCAGACACAGAAGCAGCAGCCCTCTCTGCATAATAAGAAGGCATATTATCTGCTGTCAACCAAATACATACTTTGCAAGCTACAAATACTTTTTTCATAAAAGGAGACAAAATAAATGTCCCTATTTTAGAGTTTTTCTACCTGTGTTACTTTGGCAACTTTTAAAAGTGAAAAGGATAATTAGAGTTGAACAGACTAGGAAAATCTTAACATATAAAAAATTGACCATCAAAAAATAATTATTTATGTTTCCCTTTGGCTTTTGTCCAAATTGAGATACACAGAGATTTGTGGCATGGTATATTGAAATAACATACATTTTGGAAATTGAAAGACCTGTGAGTTTAATTACACCATATGTGGTATAATCTGAGTTTCAATTTCTTCATCAGAAAAATTGAAAAATGTATCATACAGATCTCATATGAAATGTACAGAAAATTATGTAAAGTACTTATAGTACAGTAGTACAGTATGTGTGGGTAATAAAGTTATTATTTCTTTAATATTTTTGAGGCCTATTATCTGGAAACTCTGTTAAGGATGAATTACCAAAATCAGAAATTAAATTTCTAAAAAAATTTAACTGCTACTTGAAAAAATGCTTTTGAACAAGGAATTATAGAATGTTTCAATTTTGTGTAGAACAGGAAAAAAAATTATGAACGCTGATAGAACAAAATTTCTCATTTTTTCTTTGATTTTTAATTATTTATTCATCATTAACAATTTCCTGCAGTTCAAGATTTGGTTAAAGAGTCTGAGATATATTTATTGCTGAAGAAAAATGTCAACGTCAGGAGGAATAAAAGTATAAAATATTAAAAAAAGATGTATTACAATGGTTATTTTGATATTTTGGGCACTGAAAGTCATTATTATACCTTTTAAGGCAAGAAGCAGCTAATTTAAAAGTAATTGCAAATGTGTGAATATATGTGATAAATGGTTTATGTGAAATATGAAAAATATAAAAAATAATATTCTCAGTTATGAAGTTAGCATTATTCTAAAGAATATTACTGATCTGGGAAATCCATGCACAAGGGAAAACAAAAAATCTCAATAAGAGTTAAATAAATAAATGTAGATATTTATGATAAAAATACTACTGTGATGATCAATTTAAACATTGGACAAGTTAGCTATACTGGAAACATATAAATGATCCATAATGTAAGTATATTTCTCAGAATAACAAAATAAATACATTTCAATGACAAAGCAAAATAAGCAATGACTGAAATTATATGAATTTTAAACATACCAAGGAAAAGAGTATAATATATAAAAGTAATTTGTAACTGAAAATAGCATAATATTCTTGAGGATAAAACTATGTAGACATAGAAAAATAATACTGTTATGTTTGTCTGTGTGCTAAATTATGCAAACAACTCTTTTACAGCATTTGCTATTTGTTTAAAAAAACATGAAGCAGAAATATAAAATGATTTCAAGACACAGAAGCCAGATCTTCTGTAGTTCTACTTTTTAAACCATCTATTACGTGCCTGGTATTGCATGGAACTAAACTGCCAATAGATGTTTATACATAAAAGGTCCTGAGGATCAGATCCTGTTCTTAACCTGCTACCTCTTTCAAAGGACAAAGCAAGGCCCAGGGAGATTCTACATTTAATGTAGAGGTTTGGCACAAAGTCCCAGGAAAGAAAGTCAATGGACAGACATAACAGGACTAATATATGGACCTCTTTTTTTCTAGAGAATTTTGATTTGAAAGGCCTAGGAAAAAGCTATCCAGAAGTCCCGATCTGTTTGCTTCTATCCCAAAGGTCAGAACATAATTTTGAATATTACTCTTTGCAAGTTGAGGGGCAGGGGAGAGGGGGAGACAGACTGAAACTAAGCTGAATATTTGCCTATTTGTCCACAAACAGTTGGATTGTAGGCCTCTTTTACTGTCCACTTTTTAAGAAATTTCTAGAAACTGCAAAAAAATAAGCATAAGAGAGTTAGGTGCTTGGTTTAACTAAATGTTCTTGCCTTGATCAAACATAGCAGTACTTCCTTTTCAGATGAGGCAAGAAGAAGAAAGAGAAAACTGAGCTCCTGTGAAAACTCAACAGATAAATTTATAATTTCTATTTATAAATGAGAAAGCCAAATCAGCTTTATAGTTTGCACTTGCCACTTTCCTCTACCATATCTCCATATAATTTTTGATTCTTAGCTTTTTTTTGAAGACTTCCTTTCATAACCAAGATGCATTAAAAAAAAAAAAAACAACAACTTTACTTGTGGATATAGACTATTATTGGTGAAAATAGAAATTCTTGGAGGTTTTATTCAACACGTAATTATTGAATGTCTACAATATGTTAGACACTGTTTGGAGCCTGGGATTGTTTTGGGAGACAATTCTTTACGGGTTTCTATATATCTTGCAAGTAGATATACTGAAATATTTTGTTTCAGCCTATATTTTAAAGGATGTTTGCATAGTAAGTAGCTTTGGCAGGTAAAGAATGCCTCTCATCCAAACGAAGGAAAGTTTTGTTATATAATAAAAATGTTTTCCACTGAGACAAAGGGCAGTTTTCCATGTAACGCATTAAAAACAATATTTGAGTCCTTAATTTTGGTGTTACTCATCTGTGGTGTAAGCTCACCATCTATATAGCATCTATCTGGGCTGCATTAAATTGTTTTTGAGAGACTTGAGAAGTAGGGGAATTGTTGTGAACATGAGCTTATGCTATGCAGTGAGTAATAGAGTCCATTGTCTCTGAATCCAGGAGTCTGTGTCTTCTGCAAGCATCCATAAAATGGTAGCAGGCTAATGTGTTAGGTAGAAGTTAGGGTAAAATCTCACACCTAGCGATTCCTGACAGATGGAAGAGTAAACAAGGCAAACAATACTTCTGCTCCCATAACTTAGATTCTAATTGGAAGTAGACAATAAGCAATTACTCAATCAATATTTTTATTTCGGGTGAGAACTTGGAAAAGTGCTCAGATAACTTCTATGAAAAAAATAAAGCAGGGGGAGATTGACTTCTGGAATTGCAGAGTAAAGTCCTGAAAAAATCCACACCTCTACAGAAGTAATGACAACACAGGCAAAAACTTTAAAACATTTCCAGAACTTCAGTCTTGCAACAATCTAAGGAAACACTGTCCAAAAAGGATGGTTGAATCTTGATAAGAACAGCAAGCCCTATGGTGCTTCAACTTGTTCTCAGCCTTCCACCCCTTTTTTCCCTAGCTCTGTAGTAGTCTTGAAAGTCAACAACTTCACAATTACCATCGATGTGAAAAACCAACAATGTAGCAGCCCCTGTAGATAACAGAATTGGTTTTGAGTTTCCCCTAAAGCCCCCTATCCATAGAATTACCACTATTTGGTTTCTCTGGCAAATCTGTCAAAAGACCTCTTCAGGTTTGTTTCCATTAGATCTGACAAAGATTTTGCTCTATCTGAACATGCCTACCCACAGAACAATTTTCAAAATCAGTAGAAACTATTTATAACTTCAGTCTTTCTGAGGCAGCATTACCAGTTTGGGCTAACAAGAGGCTCATTAAAATACTTAAAAGGAAAAATTAGAGTGTAAAATATTAATAGAGAATCTAAAAAGGTTTAAAAAATTTCTAGCCAGGCTCGGTGGCTCAGCCTGTAATCCCGTGCCTTGGGAGGCTGAGGTGAGTGGATTGCCTGAGCCCGCGGGTTCGAGACCCGCATGGGCAACTTGGTGAGACCTCATCTGTACAATAAATCAAAAATCAGCTGGGCGTGGTAGCGCGCGCCTGTAGTTCCAGCTACTTGGAAGGCTGAGGCAGAAGGATCGCCAGAGCCTAGCAGGTCGAGGCTGCGGTGGCCGGGAGTGGCCACTGCACTCCAGTCTGGGCAACAGAGTGAGACTCCAACTCAAAAAAAAAAAAAAAAAATTTCTAAAAAACTAGAGAGTCGCATGCATGCATAGGACTGTGCACACCCAGGCTGTGTGCATGCTCAGAAAAGACCCCAGATGACTCTAAACTAGTATTGAAACTGACATTGAGGTTCTTCAGAAGGAATTGAAAGCTAAAGCAGAGTTAGAAAAATATCTGCCTGAATGCTAAAGATATGCCCCAATACACATACAGAGACTCATGCAAAAAGCTGAGAGGCTTTTTGATTTAAGGCATTTAAATAAATCTCTGTCCAATCACTAGCTTTTATGCTAAAAGGGCAGTGACTTCAATGCCTGCACAGGAAAATAATATAGACATTATAGAATTACTACAGGAAAGTTACAAACAGCAGAAACAACAACAAATGCTAGGAATGGGGAATTTTGATGTTTAGATTTAGCATGTTATTTTAATGAACATGCATTATTTTCAGCACAAATTATGAGGCATGTAAAGAAATAACAAAGTTTAGTGCACGCATAGGAAAAAAAGTAGCCAATAAAATCAGCTATCAAAAATATGTTTAAAATTTTTTTTAAGACAAAACATTTCTAAAGAATTAAAGGAAAGAATGAAGGAATTATATGACAATAGAGAGTACCCAACTACAGTCCTCTCTAATCTTCCTATTTCACCTAAGCGGAAAACTGAGTACTAGTACTAGGTCACAAACCAGGGACACAGGCTTTCTAAAAGACTCAGACATCCTGATGACTACGGAACACTTCCCTTCCCCTGCATATTGCCATCGCATCAAAAAGGCTCCTGTGTAATAAGAAAGGAAGACAAGTGAAATAACTACATATCTCATACCTTATTTAAAAATAAATCTTTAGGGAAACCCAAAGATAAAAAGGGTAATGAAACTAAGGAAACCAGAAGACATTTTAGCCTCTAACACCTACAGTTACAAAAAACAGTAAGCACCACATAACCCCTAGCCACATAAATATAAAGTGTCCCCCTAGGGGCCTATTTACCTCAGTTCCTTTTATCCAGCACATCATGACCAGCTTTTCACCAAAAACATATTTTTGATAGCTGATTTTATTGACTACTTTTAAAAAATCAAAATGAACAAAGAAACTAAAAAACACAGGATGATGAGACAGAGCACGTATCAGAATCAGACACATCAACAGCAGAAATGTTGGAATTATTAAACTGAAAATTTATTGGAGCTATAATTAATATGCTAAGAGCACTAATGGAAAAAGTGGAAAACATGCAAGAATAAATGCATGATGTAGTCTGAGAGATGGAAACTCTAAGAAACAATCAATTGGAAATGTTCAAAATAAAAATATTGTAAAAAATAAAGTGTGACTTTGATGAGTCCATCCATAGGCTAGACATGCTGAAGAATCAATGAATTTAAAGAAATGTCAATGAAACCTTCAAAAGTTAAATGAAAAGATAAAAAAAGAAAGAACACAGGATATTAAAAAAATGTCTGACAATTATAAAAGGTGTAATATACATGTAACAGAAATACCAGAGTTAGGAAAAAAATAGAAGCAGAAGAAATATTTGAGGCAAGAATGACTGAAAATTTACTAAAATCAATGAAAGACACCAAGTCACAGATGTAGGAATCTCAGAAAACCTCAAGCAGAATAGATATAAAACAAATTTACACGTAGGCATATTATTTTCAAACTGCATACAATTAAAGACAAAAAAATAAATCTTGAAAGAAGCTAGAGGGGAAAAAAATCTTACCTATTGAGGATCAAAGATAAGAATTACTTTAAATTCAGAAACCATGCAAGCAAAATTAAGGAGAGTTAAATATTTAAAGTGTTGAAATAGAAAAACTACTAAACTGGTATTAGGTAACCAAAAATGCTTTTATATTGTACAATCATCAGAAACCATAAAAAATATAATAGATTCCTCTTTTATTCCCACTCCTATCCACTTAGTTTCTATTCTCTTCCTCCAACAGGTAATTACCTCTGGCCATTACTGATTTTTGCATTTTGCAGACTTTAAAATTTTCAAATGCATATAAAAGTCAATGCAAATATCTATTTTTTCCTCTCTTTTTAACACAAATTCTAAATGCCTTATTGGATGTCACATACCTTTTTTTCATTTACTATATTTTGAAATATTCCTATATCATTGATAATGAGTTTGTTCAATGTTTGTTACAACTGCATAGTATTAAATTATATGGATATACTAACTATAACCTACCCCTGCCGTTTTCTTCTTTTTGGTAAATGAACACTCTATCTTTTCATTTGCAGTAGCTAAATACCTTAGTGTCATACTTGATTCCTCCCTTTAAAACACCATATCCAATTATTTTACAGCTCTTCTTGGTTCACCATCAAAATACATTTAGCATCTATTCACATCTCACTAATTTCACTACTTCTACTCCATCCCAAGCTATTATTGTATTGTAAGAATGGAATCGCAAGTTCTGCCATAATATCTTTGAATCTAGGGCCCCAAAGACCTAACTGTGAGTTTCTCTTATCTTGCCAGGTATGATCCCATATGCAGTAGGAAAGGTCCTCACCCAGCTGGTTCCCCTATCAGCCAAACCAGCAGTACTCCAAGTGATTCTCTACCTAATAGGTTTAACTTCGTTGCCAGCCTACGAAATTATTCAAAGCAATTACATCCTCAAGCAAAAATCAGGAGACTACTCACCCTCTTGTTACAACAAAGTTCATCTTCCTGAGTGCAACCTCCATGTGGCCCTGCATGGTGTGAGGTGTTCTCTTCTCCTAGGCTGCGAATAATAAGCTGCTGTCAATCTTATCTGTCATGTGGTTGGCCATTTCACACTATTTAGGGTGGTATCCATCCTTCACCAATGAGGTGAATAGGAGGTAGTCAGAACAATATCATCCATTATTGCTTTTCTTTAACAACCATTGTCTCCCACAGTCTATTTCAACATTGCAGTTTGTTGACACATGGGTAATATCTTGAAAATCTGCTGATATAATCCATCCAAAGACTTCCTATTTCACATTGAGTAAAAACCAAAGTGCTCACAGAGGCCAAAACCTTACACCACATTCTAGCTATGTTATTTTTCATTGATCATCTCACCTTCCACTCTTCACTTCATTCAGTCTGATCCAGACATGCTTGTTCCCTTACTGTTCCTTCCTGGTGTGTTCCCACAAAGTGCCTGGTGGAAGCAGTCCACCTGACTCAATAGAAACCATAACAATTGTTTAGAACTTAGACCAACACGGTTTTTTTTCATGGAGGAGTATTTTATCACTAATATTGTTTGCAGTTGTCAGTGCATGGTGATGACAAAATTTTAACCAATTTTATCACTGTTTTTAAAATTTTCTTAGACAATGCACATCTTATTGCCTGCATACATGGTGAACTACTCCCCGCTGACCACTCCCTCCTGTGGTGTGCTTCTGTTTTTACCTTAGAGTGTTGGCACTTTCTGTTCCCTTTATCCAAAATGTCCTTTCCTCTAAGTCTAACATAGCTTTTTTTTCACTTTCTTAAGGCTGTGGCTCAGATGACATTTTCTCATTAATGCCACTGTGACTACACTACTTAAAGAGTAGCTCTCATCTTCTACATGACTAAATTTAAACAAGAAAAATTCCAAATTTTGAATAAAATATTTTGTAAATATTTATTTTCTCTCTCAAGATTCAATTTCATTTTAGACTCTAGTTCAATTTTATATCCACTTTTGACAAATCATAAAAGACAAAAGTTTTCTAAAAATATTTAGGTCATGTTCTAATGGCTGTCAATTTAATTACATATCTCATTAGATACAATTTAACCTTTAGAAATAAAGCTGAGATGAGAATAGCTAAAAAAAAAAAATGTGCCTTACTACTCATCCAGGACTTTGATGCCAGTATCCATTGTGGAAGTAGTCAGAATGTATTGCTAATAATTGTAATGATAATGATTGACCACTTACCATAGGCTAGATTCATTACATATACTTGAAGTATTATAATAATCTCATGAAATTGGTATTATTATGTCTCTCTTACAGATGAGAAACACGAAGCAAAAGTTGTTAAGTAATTTAACCAAGGTTATCCAACTGATGATGGTGAGGGTTTTAGCTTAGGTCTACCTCTGTCAAAAGCTGATGTTCTTCATTAGAGCACTATGCGTCTTCTCTGTGGAAGTGAACACACTATGGGAACAAATGATAATGTCAAAATTAGAATATTATTTTTGGAATAAATGAGAATACATCTGTATTTAGTGTAAGGAGAAAAAACAAAATGCAAAATCTTTTGTTCATGAATTTGAGACTAGCAGTGCAGGGGGTATTGTAACCAAAGTCTATTTATTGATGACATGACCTACAAATGTTAGCCGCTTGACAGTTAGAAATACAGCTCCTGATCCAATGTTAATATAATAAATTTAAACGCCACTGAACATTACTTCGGTAACTACAAACCAAAGGTCTGCAGCCAGTTGCATGAAATGTATAAATAAGGGTTTTGACTTACATGTTGTCGCAGGCATAAATTCAGTTTATTCTTTCTAAAAGGCAGAACTTGGCTATGAACATTAAAGATGACTTGTATGACCATGTTAATCTTTTCGCCTCATATTTCAATTTTTATGGGAACTTTATTACTTAATAATATATCTCCAAGCTCTCCTTTTGTAGCTCTGCTGCCCATTACTTGCCTAAACTACACTCTGTCATTACTTATAGCAGTTTTATGCCTCATATACTACACAGCCCGTGATGGCTGTCTTCCTAATAAATTCTTCATCACTTTCAATATAATCATCTGCATTGCAGCTTCATTAATATCCTTTCATTCAAAGATCCAGGTAGGCAACATCCAGCTGAGTAAAAGGCTTTAAAAAAAATTAATTAGGACATAGGAACATGCTTCAAGGCTTTAGTCAATGTCACAAAAAAAATGCAGTTACTTATATAATAGTGGTGGCTTTTGAATAACAGATTAATTAGGAACATCCTTATATGGAGAAATAAATGGTATATTCATGACATGATTTTCACTACAACAATAAAATGCAAAAACTCAATACTCAATCAAGTTTAAATGTAACTGTGTTACCTTGATGTGTGCATGTTTCTGACACTCAAAGCGGTTCAACAGATCCTTTCATTGCATCCTTGCCAGAGCCTCTCCATTTAAAATGAGCCCCATGTCAGTGGCTCTATCTGGTATATTAATTGAAGATAATGCTCTAGAAAATTTTACCTTATAGCCTACATACCCTGATTCACTGCAGTCATTGTTTAGGGCAGAATTCCTTGTCATCTAAATTGTGTTTGAGCTGTGATCCAGCATTCCCTCTTTTCTCTCAAGTAATACCTTCTTGTTTGAGGAGTGTGTCAAGGCTACTATAATTTAGAAGAGAGATATTTTGAAATTATTTTTGACTCTCAGATATGGGAAGATGAAAGTTCTTTGACTGTAAATTAGAATATATATTGAAAAAAGAAAAATTCCATAGGAAACCAAATTTGGGAGTGGGTAGGTAGTAGCGAGGCAGATTTGCTAATATTGTGAGCTGAACCCCAAACTGACTAAATAATGAAACAGAAATTGATATTTTTAAATAAAATAAGTCAATGCATTTTTTAGATGCATGCTACATTTTATTTAAGAGGTGACAAAAATCCCTTTTAGATTTTGTAAAATTTAAATAAGACAAATAAGAATTTTAGGCAAGTAGGCTGTTATGTTGTAATTTTAAAATGTATATGTGGCAACGGCAGTCAATTTGATCACTAAATTGTGGCATACTTACACACTAGAATACTATACATCAACGGAAATGAAAAATACTTTATCTGTACAAAAAATACAGATGAAGATTACAAACATAATGCTGACCAAAAAGATACACACCTAAAAACAAGAGAGGCTATATAATTTTATTTTTATAAAGTTTTAAAAACAGGCAAAACTGATCTACTCCCCCAACTACAGCTCTCAGAAACCACTGATCTGATTTCAGTCCCTATGAGCCTTTCATAAAATGTCAAAAATAGACTCACATAGTATGTAGCTTTCTCTAACTGCTTTTTTCACTTACCATAATGTTTTTGAGTTTCATCCATATTGTTGCATTTATCAGTCCTTTAGTTTTATTTATTATTCAGTTATCTCTTTGTGAGAATGCCACTGTAGGGGCATACCATAATTTATCTATTTACCTATTGCTGAATGTTTGGTTTCTTTCTAGCTTTTGACTATTATGAATAAATCTGCTATAAATATTTTTATAGAGGTTTTTGTGTGAATTTGTGTTTTCAATTCTCTTAGATAAATATCCAGAACAGAGACTGTTGGACCATGTGGTAAGTGTATGTTTAACTTTGAAAGGAAATGCCACACTCTTTCTCAAAGTGACAGAGTTGCTGTAACATTTTGCATTCCCACCAGAAATGTATGTGAGGTCCAGTTGCACAGCATTTTATAGCACATTTGTTTCACAGTGTTTAATATCTTTATCTTTTAGTGTCTGTGGTATCAACAGTGATTCCCCTCGTTCATTTCTAATATGGTAATTGGTGTTTTTTCTCTCTCTGTCTCTCTCACATTTTCTTTATCATAGATCAATCTGTGTAGGAGTTTATTCATTTTTAATTTTTAAAAGATATTCAGCATTTCATTTTATTAATTGTATTGATTTATTGTTTCAAGTCCATTGATTTGTAATCTTATCTTAATTATTTCTTTGTGCCTATTTTGGATTTAATTTGCCCTTTAAAAATTTCTAAAAGATATTTTTCAGTGATCATTCTTTTATTGATTTCTGTTTTTGATTTCTTGTTTAATTTTTTATTGTCATAAAATCTATTTTATTTCAGTTCAATTGTTTTAAATTTGTTTTATGGTTGAGGAAATACTCTATCTTTGTCAGTGTTCCATGTGAAAAGTTATGTTATGGTGTACTTGGGTAGTTGTCTTATAAATATCTATTGTGTCAATTTAATTGATAGTTGTATCCAGACCTTCTATACCCTTACTGATTTTTGTGTAGCTCTATTCTTAGGTGTATCTATCATTAGGAATGTTATATGTTCCTGATGAATTATCCCTTTATTATGTAGCAATGTTCATATTTATATCTGATAACATTTCTGGTTTTAAAGCTCATTCTGTCTCATACCAATGTAGCCACTCTAGTTATGTTTTTAACTATATATTTTGATATGTATATTTTTTATTTTACAGTTAACATATGTATACCCTTATATTTACATTGCACTCTAGTCAGCAATGAGGTGGGTCTTGACATGGAAATCTCTGTCTTTAAATTGAAATGCTTCAAACTTTAAATTTAATAAAACTATTTATATGTTTAATTTAAATCTACCATCTTGCTAGTAATTTTCTTATCTTCCAGCTGTTCTTTATTACTTTCTCCCTTATTACCCGTTTATATTTTGAGTTAATTAAGCATGTTTTTATTGTTCTATCTCCATCAATGGCTCATTATTTCATTTAATTTTTTCAAGGTTTATCACACATATCTTTAACTTATCATAGGATACCTTTAAATAATATGCTACGTCATGTATAGTATGATTATACTTACTTTTTCTTCATTTTATCTATTATACTTTTTTCCCAAATATTTTACTTCTAAATGTGTTATAAACCTCACAATAGATGGTTAATAGTTTAGTGCTATATAGTAAATAATATTTTTACAATCATCAAAAATTATTAAAAATAATTACTATTATTAATTAATGTATACATATAATTTCTACTATTTTTTGTTTTTGCAGAACTTTTTATACATATAATTTCTACCTTTTTTTGTTTTTGCAACCTTCTGTTTGGTATCACAATTCTTTTTATCTGGAGAACATTATTTAATATTTTTTGTACTGAAAATCTCACAATAAATTTTCTCAGATTTTATGTGCTTGAGAGGTTTTATTCTGCCCTATTTTTTAAGATTATGTTTTTCACTTGGTATAGAAATCTTGACTGAGTATTTTTTGTCTTCTTTCAGTATTAATTTTTTTGTCTTCTGGCTTACACAATATCTGACAAGAATTCTACTTAATTATTACCTTTGTTTATCTGTATGTATTTTCCTTTTCCTTCTTAGTCTTAGTCTACTGCTTGTCTTAGTCTATATGGGTTGTTACAACAAAATACCATAAATTGTGTAGCTTATAAACAACAGAAATTTATTACCTACATTTCTGGAGTCTGGGGTGTCCAAGATCAAGGAGATGGCAGATTCCATGTCTGATGTAGACCTGTTTTCTAACTCATATGCAGCTGACTTTTTGCTGTAGTCTCACATGGCTGAAGGGATGAGGGATCTCTCTGGGGTCTCATAAATCCCATTCGTGATGGCTTCATCCTCTAACCTAATGACTTCCCAAAGATCCTATCTCCAGTTAGCCTCACATTGAGGATTAGGATTAGGTTTCAATGTATGAATTCTGGGAGGATACAAACATTCATACCGTAGCACCATAACACTACTTTTAAGATTACCTCTTGATCTTTGATTTGATGGTGGTCGTGTGTGTGTGTGTGTGTGTGTGTGTGTGTGTGTACTACTTTGGGTTCTCAGAGCTTTTTTTAACCTTTGTCTGGTGTTTTGCATTTGTTTAAAAAATTCACAGCTGATACCTGTTTTAATACTTCTTCCCTTGTTTTCGTTCTCTTCTTTTGTGGAACTCTAATTTCATGTGTGTTAGATAATTTGGTTTTGTCCCAGAGCCCTTGAATCCTCTCCTCCCCTCCATCCATCTCTTTATTTTATAATTTGGTTAATTTCTGTTGTCATATCTTCAAATTCATTGATTCTTTAGTTAATAGTATTGACGTTTTTTATAAGTCTGCCAAAAGGTTACTTCATATCCGACTTTGGAAAAAGTTTTAGCACTTTCATTTTTCGTTTAACTTTTTTTATAGATTCCAACTTTGTGTTGAAACTCACTATCCCTTTATGCATGTTAACCTGTTCTGATAGAGCTTCTAATGATAGTATTTTAAATTATCAATTACAGTTATTGTTACTCATATTTGTTTTATTTTTTTCCTTTTTTATGAAAAAATGTTGCTGCACTAACATGTATATGTAGATAACATAAAAATTTGGAAATAATAGTTATTTTAATGCCCATGCGTGGTAATTTAAACATCTGACTCATCACTGAATCTGCCCTTGTTGATTGTTTTAGATCTAGATAGTGGATCATTAAAAAAAAAGTGTGATTTTTAATTTTAATTAATTGTCAGACATTGTATGTAGAATAATTGTGGGGACTTAAATATTATTTTTTACCAGAAATGGGCAAACTGCTTATTTCAGGTTCTTTGCTTGTGAGTTCAATCTAAACTACTCATTGGCCTTAGTTTGAGTTTTATTGTGGCTATTATCAGGCATCTGCCACAGGCTTCAAATTCCTTCAGTGCTGAGTTGCTGTTGCCTTGTATTTTGGGCCCTTGAGTGCCAAAGGATTTCTCTCAGTGTTTCTGCTCTATCCTCTGCTTTCAGTAGTCCCCTTAGGGCTGCCCCATGGACGGGTGTCTCCCCATGCTCCTCTCCTCTTCTCTTTTTCTATTGGTAAAATCCTACTGCTCCTTTCTTGGTCCTGGAATCCCACTCAGTGGAGGAGGGTTTCTTGGTTCACCTTGTCCTGTCTCTGTCTTAGATAGTGCCTGTGTGCCTAACCCTCACTGGAGTGGGCCTTTTCAGAGTTCCTATCTCTTACTTCTCCCGTGTAGCAGCTATCCTATGCCATGTTTCTGGGACTAAGGGGGCCTTGGAAGAGATAGAATTTTCTGCATTTTTTCCCCCAGTGGTAGCGGATACGTGCTTTGTAATGTTTTAGCATCCTGAGCCTAAAGGGTTGTCTGCTTCTGTTCTAAGGAGGGAGGCATACATTTTATTTCCACCTTTTCCCAGAAGCAGTGAATCTTTGCTTGGTTCTTGAGGGTAAGAAGGAGACTTTACCTTCCTTTCCTCAAAATGAAGTATAGATTTTTGCTTTTATCATTCCCTGTGGTAATAAAGACAATATAATTTATTTCCTCTATCTCATTCAATGAAGCCTTTCCCTTTCTATAATAACTTCCAGGGATGGAGGAGGAGTCAAGACTCTCTCCCAGGGATAGCTGATAATCTTCTGCATACTTGTTGAGAATTTTTAAAATTTATTGTTTAATACACTACATATTCTATTTTTAAATGGTTTGGACATGAAGGTATTAATAGTTTTATTGTTTCTCCCCAAATTGCTCTATCTTTATTAATACTCCAATTAATGAATATTCGCTCATTATGTATTTAATTTATTTTAATCAAACTTGCTAAGTTTTGTGTATCTCATAATTTCTGCAAAGAAGTTTTTTTTTAAATTGATGCTTTATATTGTATTCTTGCCTATTTTGTTTCAGTAATTTCTATTTTTGTCTTCATTACTTTATTATACCTGCTTCTATAGATTGGTGGTATATTTTCTGAACTTCTGAATTTAGATACATTGTTTGTGTTTTTTCTTTTCTAATATAAGCATATGGAAATGTAATTTACTTCAAAGTACCATGTTAGCTGCCTACACACATTTTGCTTTCAATTTTCTTCTTTCCCTTATTAAACACTTTATTTTGAGATATGACATACATACTCTAATGGGCAAAACTTTCAAGTGTATTGCACTCTCTCAAATCACTTTGTAAAAATTAATATCTTAGCTTCAGCTTCCAAAGAACCCAAATTAACACAGTTAATGTCTAAATTAATTGATGTCATCTCTCAAGCAATACAATGACTTTGAATGCTTCAACTCCTATAACTTTCATCTGATTTATGTAGTCAAATATTTAGTTCTACCTTATTTTGTGAGCTTCTACACCTAAAATTATAGTCATCATCCTATATAATAAATGTCTAGATTTACACAGAGGCTTACCAATTTATTTCCTTACTGTAATTCCTGTACTATCATAATTTCCTTTTAGAGATATTTTTCTCTTTTAAGTTTACCCTTAAACACGCTTGATTAAGGTCTCTTATTGATGAACTTTGTCAGTTTTTGTGTCCCTGAAGGTGTCCTTATCTGATGTTCTTTCTTTTCTTTTCTTTTCTTTTTTTTTTTTAAGAAAGCAGGATTTATTGAGAGGACAGAAAACTTCCAGAGTGGGAGGAGACCTGAAGGTGTTGCCCTGATATTCTTTCTTTAATGACAGTTCACCTGAGTGGATTCCAAGATATTCTTAGAATTTATCCCTTTTCTATGTTTAAAAGATATTTTTCACTGGATGGTAGCTTCCATTGTTGGTTGCGGAGAAGCTGCCATTGTCATTATTTGTGGGTAATCTGGTGGTTTTAGGCTCTTGTCAAAGTTTCTTTTTATCTTTTCTGCCCTCATTATGCATATGGCTGGGTGAAATTCTTTTCTGTTTGGGATTTATTTTGATATCCTGAATGAAAAGATTCTTGTCTTTTGTCATTTCTGAAAAATTTGCAACCATTATCTGCTTTAAATTTAGCTAAATCTTCCTTGTCTGTTCTCCTCTGGAACTTTAATTAAACTTCAACTCTTTTATTCTATTCTTCATATACTTAAAACTCTTATTTTTCCCCATCTTGTTGTCTAGTCTTTGCAATTTATTTAATTTTTCTAGACTTGACTATGCTTCCAGCTTATGCTTTATGTAATCCACTGTTTAATCTGTCAAGATTTAATTTCATTAATTATATTTTTAGATTCTAGAAGGTTTGTTATTTTTAAAATGTGCCTCATCTTTATTTGATAATACTCATTTAACAAATTTGTCTACTCTGTGCCAGGTACTTCTTAGGCACTTTGGACACTCTAGTGAAAAATTACAGACAAAACAAGATCTTTGCTCATATAATGTATAATGTGACAAGACAGGCAGTAAACTATAGAGATAATAAATAGTTTCACTGAAGATGAGAAATATTATGAAAAGAGAAAACACATGGTAAAACATGAACACAGCTTAGGGCATTGGAAGTTTTATGGTTGGAAGATTGTTGTCATTTGGAAGAGTAGTCAGGGAAGGTGTCATTAGGAAGGTGATATTTGAGCAAAGTTCTAAAAATGTGAGAAAATAAAGATGTGGTTATCTGGGAGAAAAAATCCAAGCAAATGTGCTAGCCAATGCAAAGTTATTTAGTATGATCAAAGAAAAAAATCAAAGAAAAAAAAGGAGACCAGTATAACTGGAGCATATATGTGAGGAGGGAAAAGAGGTGAAGGGGTTAGGGTGATCAGATCATTTAGAGCCATTGTGAGGACTTCAGCTTAATTTTGAGTGAGATGGGAGCCATTGCAGGACTTAAGAGGAGGAGTCACTAGATTTGACATATAATAAAATGATCACTCTCACAATAGGCTGTAGCAGGTCAAGAGTGTATACATATCTTATGTTTGGCTCATGAATTCATGTTTTACTTTTTAAACATGTCAGACATTTATTTTGTATTATTTATCCAATTAACAGATATCTAAAATTATTGTTGTTGAAATCATGTTGGCTGTTGATTTACTGACTCTTGCTTATACAGCTTTGATTCCTTGATGCTTTATAATTTTGGATTATAAACTCATGGCAGGGAGGGAGGCTTTATCTGCAGACATATTAACATATGTCTCTCAGGACACACTGGCATATGTTCCTCAGGATAGGAAGACATTAGCATATATTCCCAGAGTGGGAAGAGCCATCACCTGAGCTGCCCCTCTTCAGGACTGCCCAATCAGTACCCTGGGCTTCACCATTCCACTATATGGAATCTATGTATTGATCCAGTGCTTGACCCCAGAATATTGTTTCTTATTAGAAGAAACCTCCTACCCTTTCTGGATATGCAGTGAGCATTCTTGTATAGCTTAAATGTGTGGGTCATATGGCCTTTGGCCAGCCACAACAATGTATCTGGGAAGGAAATGAGATATTTGCTTTTACTGTGAGGGGGTGTATGTAGTCCATTGTCATGTCGTGGCTATTGAGAGGGTCCTGTTGAACATGGGAGACCAATGTCTTTTTCTGTGAATAAAACACTGTTCCAACCAGTGCCTTGAGTGCTGAGTGCTCATTGGTAACCTGCAGGCGATGCAAAAGTTCTCAAAATCTGTAGGCTCCTGGTTCTGATAATTGGCATTCTTATGATCTTTGCTATATTCCACATGGCTAAAGTCCTTACTTGGCATTGAGAGCTTGATCTTCACCCAGCTACCCTCTAGTAAAGATTTATATGCACAGCTCAATACACTCTAGTAAAGATTTATTATTGTTATTATTATTATTTTATTATTATTTTATTTTTTGCAGCTCACATATGCCCTAGCAAGTTATTAACCCAGGACAAATTTCATTTGTTAGTTTAGAGTCTCATGAATCGCACTGGTAGTATGTTACCTTGCCTTGCTGTGAAGGCAAAGCAGTATTTCTATTTACTGCTTTGAGAGTCCTGATTTTGTGTCAGAGTCTACATTCTAGTCATTCTCTTTGAATAGACCCAGGACTTTGTCTTCTGGGTCTTAGACGTTTTAATGTTCAAGTCCATTGATTTTAGATGTCTACATGTACCCCAGGAAATACAACATAGCCAGAAGTGGTTTTTCTTTATTTTTATACCAACTCAGCCATGTTTTTTAAAGTTTGTTTGCTCTATTTTATTCTTGTTGCTATAAAGAGGCCTTTCAATATATTTAATCTGCTATATGAGAAGTAAAACAATCAAAATTACTTTAATTATTAAAGAGAGATAAGATATATAATAAACACAATTTTAAAGAAAAAATTAAAGAAAAACTCAAAATGTTAAAGATATAAATGATGAAATAAAAAATAAAGATTAAAAATATGTTTTATTTATAAAATACAAAATATAAAAATATTTATATAAATTCATCAAATTAAAATGTAAAAGGAATAAGAATAAAATGTAATAACATATCGAATAGCACCTTAAGTATCAAAATTTTGAAAAGAAAAATTCAATATAAAATTTAGTTTGAAAAAGAAAACATTACTATAAGAAAAATTATATATTAAAATAATGCCTTTTATGAATGTATCTATATTTTCTTCTAAATTTATAATTTAAAGTATGTATACTAGAGTTAGACCACTTGAGTTTAACTTCCTGCTTTATTGTATTTCTATCTGTGTGACCTTTTGAAATATACTTAATTACTCTGTAGTGTAGTCTTCTCATAGAAAAAATAATAATTGTAATATTAGCCTCATAATTTGTTTTAGGAGAATGAATAAGATAATTTAAAGGAAGGCATCAGCCAATTTGTGGCACATAGTAAGTGCTTAGTCAATTTTATTTATTGGTTTGATTACTAATTAACTTAAAAGATGAAAAAGCATTTAATATTGGCAGCAAAATCCAGAAATATACACTTTAGTGTACAGTTACACACTTGCATCAGATCTGAAACATGAGTTGGCTATCTGCTCTAATCTTCCAGTTGAATAGGCAGTGCTGGTAGGTCCCTGATGTTTAGTGATAGTGGCATACAATCCAGTAGAAAAGTTTCAATGATAGTGATATGTTTTCTCTTAAAATTCTAAAAGGACCAAAAGGCTTAAGAATGTTGTACAATCTTTTGTTCCTTGTATTTCTGGCACTCTGTTAACTTTTCATTCTGGGTCAAAGCCAGTAGGATACTTATTTACTCAGAGGGAAACCTCAAATATTCTTTGGCAAAGTACTCAAAAGGCACATATTGTAATGACTTCTGGTTAAACTAATGCTACACCATGATGAGTCAGCTATATTTGTTCCTTCATTCATTACATTGCATAAGCATTTCGGTACGTCATACAAATGTAATGATAAACTCTTATTTGTGACTAAAATTTTAGCAGTACATCCTTCCCAGTTAGTTGTTGAAGCTAGCAGTGAGCTTTTATTCTCTTGTCAGGATTTATTTATTTATTTATTGAGTCATAGTCTCACTTTGTCACCCACTTTTTAATGAGTTTTTTTTTTTTTTTCTTACTGATTCTTTGACTTCTTTGTAGATTCTGGATATTAGTTCTTTGTCAGGTGTATAACTTGTGAATATCTTCTCCCATTTTGTAAGTTGCCTGTTTGCTCAGCTGATTATTTCTTTTGTTGTGCAGAAGCTTTTTAGTGCAATTAAGTCCCAATTATTTATTTTTGTTTTAGTTTAGTTTGCTTTGGGTGTTTTAGCCATATATTTTTTGCCTAGGCTGATGGACATAAGATTTTTCTAGGTTTTCTTCTTATGGTTCCAGTTCTGACATTTAGGTTTATAATCCATCTTGAATTAATTTTTGTAAATGGGGAGAGATAAGGATCAAGTTTCATTTTCTGCATGTAGCTATCCAAATTTCCCAACATCATTTGTTGAATAAGGTGTCCTTTTCCCAGTGTATGTTTTTGTCTACTTTGTCAAAGATCAGTTGGTTGTAGGTATTTGGGTCTGTTTCTGGAGTCTATTGTGTTTCACTGGTTGATGTGTCTGCTTTTGTACCAGTACCATGATGTTTTGTTAACTTGTAGCATAATTTGAAGTCAGGTAATATGATGCCTCCAGTTTTGTTCCTTTAGCTTAGGATTGCTTTGGCTATTATGGCTCTTTTTTGATTCCATATACATTTTAGGATTGTTTTTCCAGTTCTGTGAAAAAATGACATGGGTAATTTGGAAGGATTGCATTGCATCTGTAGATTACTTTGGGTAATATGGTCATTTTAATAATGCTGATCTTTCAATCCATGAGCCTGGGATATTTCTCTGTTTGCTTATGTCCTCTGCAATTTCTTTCATCAGAGTTTTGTAGTTCTCCTTGTAGAGATCTTTCACCTCCTTGGTTAAATACATTTCCAGGTATTTTAGCTTTTTGGCTGCTATTATAAATGGAAATGAGTTCTTGATTTGATTCTCAGCTTGGTGGCTGTTGGTGTGTAGCAGTGCTACTGATTTGTGTTTATTAATTTTGTATCCTGAAACTTTACCAAATTTATTCATCAAGCCCAGGAATATTTTGGAGGTATCTTTAGGGTTCTTTAGGCATAAGATCATATTGTCGGCATTCAGAGATGGTTTAATTTCTCTTTTTCCAATTTGGATACTCTTTTTTTTTTTTTTTCCTTACCTGCTTGCTCTGGCTAGAATTTCCAGTATTATGTTGAATAAGAGTGATGGAAGTGGGAATTCTTGCTTTGTTCCAGTTCCGAGGGGGAAAGTGTTCAGCTTTTTTCCATTCAGGATGACATTGGCTGGGGGGTTGTTGTATATAGCTTTTATTATTTTGAGGAATCTTTCCTCTATGCCTATTTAGCTGAGGGTTTTTGTCATGAATGAATGCTGGATTTTATCAAATTCTTTTTCTGCATCTATTGCAATTTTTTGATAACTTGTTTCAAGGCATTTTTAAATTTCCATCTCAATTTCATTGGTGACACAAGAACGATTGAGGAGCAAATTGTTTAACTTCTATATCTTTGTTTGGTTTTGCAAGTTCTTGCAGTTAATTTCTATTTATTCCACAGTGTTCTGATATGGTGCTTGATATGATTTTGACTTTTTTTATTTTATTGAGACTTGATTTGTAGCTTATCATATAGTCTATCTTGGAGATTGTTTCATGTGCCAATGAAGAAAATGTGTATTCTGTAGTTTTGGGATGAAATGTGTCTATAGCTGTTAGTTCCATTTCTTCTAGAGCCCTGTTTAACTCAAAAGTTTCTTTGTTGATTTTCTGCCTTTATTATCTGTCTATTGCTGTTAGTAGAGTGCTGAAGTCTCCCACTGTTATTGTATTACTGTCTATCTCTTTTTTAAGGTCTAGTAAAGCTGCAGGCCCTAGTGTTAGGCACATATATATTTACAATTGCCATGTCTTCTCATTGAATTCATTCCTTTATTATTATATAATAGCCATTTTTGTCTCTCACTCTCTTGCTCCTTTTTTTTTTTTTACTGTTGTAAACTTAAAGTCTGTCTTATCTGACAGGAGAATGGCTACTCCTGCTTGTTTTTGGTTTCTGTTTGTGTGGTGGAATAGTTTTTCCCACCCCTTTACCTTTAGCCTATAGGTGTCTTTGTGGGTTAAGTGGGTCTTTTGAAAGCAGCATATATTTGGGCTGTTTTTAATCCATTCTGCCAGTCTATATCTTTTTAGTAGGGCATTGAGACCATTTATATTCAGAGTTAATATGTAGGGTACTATTTTATTCATTAGACTTGTTGTTATCTGGTTGCTTTGTTCATTTATTTTCTCTATCATGTTGGTGTTCTATAAATCATGTAAACTTTATGATTTCCAGTGTTTTCTACTGTTGTATTTTGACCTTTTGTTTTACCATTTGGATTTCTTTGAATGTTTTTGGTGAAGCCAGTTCATTATTGACAAAAATTCACTCAATGTGTGCTTATCTGTGAAGGACTTAATTTCTCCTTCATTTATGTACTTAGTTTTGTAGGTACAAATTCCTTGGTTATTCAGTCTGAGGTGATTGAAGATGGGGCCTCACTCCTTTCTGACTTGTAGGGTTTCTTCTGAAAAGTCTGTTGTTAGTCTTATCGGCTTACCTTTGTAAGTCATTTGATGCTTCCATTTCATTGTTTTTAAAATTATTTCTCTCACTTTAACTTTGCATAGCTGGGTGATTACATGTCTTGGGTATGACCTTTTAACAATGAATCTTCTGAGTATTCTTTGGGCTTCTTGTATCTGGATGTTTAGATCTCTGCCAAGATCAGGGAAGTTTTTGTCTGTTATTCCCTCAACTAGTTTTCCCAAACTTGTTGCTTCCTCTTCTTCCTCAGGAACACCTATGATTCTTAAATTTGGGCATTTTACATAATCCCACATTTCTTGGAGATTTTATTCTATTCTCTTGACTTTTTTCTCTTTATTATTTCCTGATTGGGTTAATTCAAAAACCTTGTCTTTGAGTTCTGAGATTTTTTTCTTTTGTTTGTTCTAGTCTACTGTGAAAACTTTCCAGTGTATTTTGTACTTCTCTAAATGCTTCTTTAATTTCCAGAATTTCAGCTTTTTTTTTTTTTTGAGTTTGGGTCTCACTCTGTTGCCCAGACTGGGGTGCAGTGGCACACTCACGGCCACTGCAGCCTTGACCTGCTGGGCTCAGACAATCCTTC
>CAUYQG010116582.1:0-25979 GCA_963574415.1 Tarsius wallacei | reverse complement strand
CCGGCTAATTTTTTTTGATTTATTGTAGAGATGAGGTCTCACCAAGTTGCCCAGGCGGGTCTCGAACCCGCGGGCTCAGGCAATCCACTCACCTCAGCCTCCCAAGGCGCGGGATTACAGGCTGAGCCACCGAGCCCGGCTGTAATTTTGTACAATCTCTTCTGACCAATTTCTTCCCATGATCTATCCTAAAGCCTCCACTTCTTTCCCCAGCCTCGGGTAACCACTGTGCCACTCCGTATTCTCTGAGATCAGCTTTTTTACATTCCACAAATGAATGCAATCATGTGATACTTGTCTTCCTCTGCTTGACTCATTTCATACCTTGAAAAAAAAGTAACTCAATCCATACCTCACATCACATTTAAAAAATAACTCAGAATGAACTATAGAAATTAATATAAAACTCAAAATTAAAATTTCTAGAAGAAAATATGTGAGATAACTTTTGTGACTAGGTGAAATTAGGTAAAGATGTCTCAGGTACAACTCCACGTGTACTATCTATAAAGGAGAAATGCTATAATTTGGGCTTAACCCAATTTATGAACTTCAGTGCTTTAAAGAAACTATATTTGTGAGCACATGTCTAACAAAAGGCTTATATCCAAAATATACAAATAATTCTCAAAACTCAACAATAAAATATATTCATGAAAATATATGGCTCATAATGTTAAATATCATTTTATGTGCTTATTTGTCATCTGAAAACATATTTCACATGAAATGACATTTAACATTATGAGCCATATGGTAAATGTCAATTAAAACCATGAGACACCACTATCTACCTATTAGAATAGCTAAAATTAAAACAAACTAAACATGAAACATGCATACACACGCAATCCTGACAATCCATGGTAAATTTAAGGAGCTACTGAAACTATAGTACATTGCCTGAAAAAATATAAAATGATACAAACACTTGGAAAAACAGTTTAACATTTTTTTATAAAATATATTATATATTTATAATTAAATACATCAGTTCCATTACTAGCTATTTACTCAAGTTAATGCTGATAGCCATTGTATTTATAAACATCCAATTTCTTTAACAGGTGAATGGATTCATATAACGGAATACTACTCAACAATAATAAAGAAGGAATTGCTGATACACAAAACAAATGGATGAATCTAATGCATTGTACTAAGTGAAAGCAGCAAGACTCAAAAGTCTGCACTATTTTATTTTACCCCCTCACAATAAATAAATAAATAAATAAATAAACAAATAAATAAATAAAGTACTCTGGGATTATTTTTATGTATGTCATTCCATCTAATTATAGAAGTCAGATTGTAGTATCCATCTCCATTTACCAGATGCAAAAACTAGTATGAAAGTCAATTAGTTAATTTTAGCCACACAGTTACAGGAAATGCTGGGTCTTATATCTTGGTCTTACAGATTATAAAGTATATAGCTTCAACAGCACATGTATCATACAATTCAAGTAAGAATTGGAAGCAAGTAATGGTATCGTGGACAGAATTTGGGAGTCCAATAGGGACTGATTTAGAGGAAACAGATTTTTGAGTTTCTTCTTAAACATGTTACATTTGAAGCAGTGGTGGAGCATCATTTAAGTATGCATTTACTCATTTTATTTAATCATTTACCTGTGGCTAACTTGTAAGTTTTATTGTTGTGAAGCACACATAAAATTGAAAATAGAAAGAAATGGAAAACTAACTAAGTTATAACAACGTGGATACGTTATAACTCCCAATGAGGTTAAAACATGATCATTGTTAACACCCAAAAATTTCCCTTCATGCTCACTTCTAATCATTACCTGTGTTTGCTCAACCAAGAGTAACTGATATTTTGACATTACTGATAATCTTTTCCTTGCTTTTTTTTTTGGTATTTTGCCACCTGAACTTGCATTTATGCATACTGTGAGTTAGTTTTAAAATGTTTTTTACACTATACAAATGAAAACAGAATATAGTCTCATTTACTTTCTTTTGTTCAAAATTATTATTGTGCAATTCACTAATATTTTATTTGCATAGCTATGGTTTGTTCAATTTCATTTTTGTGTGGTGTTACTTTAAAAGATCTTTAAACATTTCATTACTTTTTAACAATTTAAAAATATGTGTTAGCACTCTCCTATTGATGGGTTTTTAGGTTTTTTTTCAGGTCTGGGAACATACACATTTTTGTAAATATTCAAATATTTTTATAAATATGATGTACATATGCAAACATTGCTGTTCTGTAGGAGTAAAATTTCTGAATCTGATGACATGCCTATCTTCAAACTTTATAATTGATACCAACCTATTTTACAGTTTCTCCACTGATGTATAAAGAATTCCTTTACTTCGGAGTTTTGGTATAATCATCTCACATTTTGGTCTTTCTGAAATGTTATGGTAATTAAAATTTCTGAGTGTTATAGTTTTAGCTTGCACTTAGCATATCTCTGATTCTTAATAAAGTTTAATGTATTTTTGCATGTTTATTGACCATCTGGACATTATATTTTGTTAATTATCTTGGCCATTTGTGAAGGAGGGGCAGTTCATTTTCTTTTGAATGTGTAGAAGTTAGTTGTATGATCTACATATGAGTACATTAGAAATTACCTGTTGTATTAGGTAGGGCTCATCAGAGAAATAGAATAAATAAGGATAAGCAAAGATACATGAGAGGAGATTTATTTTAGAAACTGGCATGTGGAAGGCTGAGACAGAAGGATCGCCTGATCTCAGCAGGTCGAGGCTCTGGTGACCATGAGCGTGCCACTGCACTCCAGCCTAAGTGACAGAATGAGACTCCAAGTAAAAAAAAAAAAAAAGAAATTGGCATGATTATGGAGGCTGAAAAATATGCAGCATATGCTGTCTGCAAGCTGGAAAAACTGATGCTGTAGTTATGTCCAAGGGTTCCATGTCTGAGAGTAGTAGCAGCAGATTTATGTCCCAGTTTAAGAAAAGAGAGAATATGCCTTTCTTCCATACACACACACACACACACACACATATATATATTTATATTTATATTTATATATTTTTTCTATTAGGGCCCTCAAGGAATTGGATGATGCCAACCCATATTGGTGAGGATTTCTTTACTCAATCTACTGATGAAGTGTTAGTCTCTTCCAGAAAAACCCTCCAGACACACCCAGAAATAATGTGTTACCACCAATGAAGTCTTCTCTTAGCACAATAAAATTGAGAAAGCAGGAGTTTATTAAGAAGACAGAAAAGCTCCTGCAGGAGAGGACTTGAAAGAGGGTTGCCCGAGAGCTTTTTTTTTAATGATACTGATGTAACACTGTCAACTATGAAGGTGGGGGGCGGTCTCCCATTGAACATCAGGCAAGGCACTCTATGACCATGATGAATCAAGAAAGCCAACCAACCAACGTAAACTACATAACTTTATGTCTGAACTCAGATAGAAACTAGAAAATCATGCAAACAACCAAAAAAACTCAACATCACTCGATCCTTATATTAGTGATTGCTGCTTTTATGCCAATTCCTCCCTTAGAATTGCTTTATACCCCTTGTTTCTTTTCTTTTTATTTACTTACTTGTTTATTTTATTTCATTTCATTTTATTTTATTTGAGTTGAGTTGAGTTGAGTTGAAGTCTCACTCTGTCATCCAGGTTAGAGTGCAGTGGCCCAATCACGGCTACCACAGCCTCAACCTGCTGGGCTCAGGTGATCCTCCTGCCTTAGCCTTCAAGTAACTGGAACTTAAGGCATGCATCACCATGCCCAGCTAATTTTTAAAAATTTACTGTAGACATGAGATCTCACCAAGTTGCCCGGGCTGGTCTCGAACCCCTGGGCTTAGGCAGTCCTCTCTCCTCCACCTCCCAAAGTGCTGGAATTACAGGCATGAGCCACCATGGCTGGCTCTTATTTCTAAATAAGAATTATTAGGATACCAAATCATAATATTATCTCCATATCCTTGAACCCTACCCAAATCATGCAAGATTCTCCTGTTGTATCACAAGACTCTTCTAATGCCTTATTTTAGAATCCCTACTGTTCCCCACTGTGTACAATCTCCCTCTTTGCAACAAGTCAATAAACACAAGTTTGACTTCAGATGTGCTCTTGATTGGCTTTGGCGTGGAAGGATTGGCTTCTTTCATATTTGGCCCCTCTTTTGGAATCCATTTGTCACTCTCTAACACGTGAGATCTGTTTTCCCTCATGCGGAAACTGTTTTGTCAGCCAAACCAGGCTTTCTATCCCTGCCTTTCCTACCTCCAACCCATGCTAAGTACTGCTGAATATTTATTAATTCAAAAAAACTCTTTCTAAAAAAATACTATTTATTAGACATCTGATTTTACACGTCCTTTTTAATGGTTAGTGAGTGAAAGACTGTCAGTAGCTGTTATCTCAAGAGACAAGATGTATCCTTTGTGCTGGTGAACCAATTGTAAGCTGTGATATATCTGGGTGTTTGGAGATAATGTGCCAAATTCATACCTGTAAGTGGAAAAGCAATTTTCTTTTATGCTTCATATGATAGTGTGTCAAATTTCTCTAATTCCTTTGTTTTGTCTAAAACTAAGAAAAGTGAGGTTGTGAGTAAAAACTATGTTTTGATAGCTCGAATCTCTGGAATAACCCCCACAGGAATTAGCAGAAAGAAGGTCCCGTCACAGCAATGTTTAGAAAATAGAAGTTTGTACTTTGTCATTATATTTCACATTTTCAACTAGACCTGCAGTAAGAACACTAGCATCCTAGCTTCCTTTTTGTTTAATTCAATAGATACTTTTCATTTGTGCTTTTAAAAAAGTATTTTAAAAATTGTATTTTACATAACGTGACACATAAATTGCACACTGTGGAAAGAATTGTCTGCTTCCCTGAATGAAACCATTTTAATCTCAAGAGTTTTATTATCTGTTAAAATCTATTTAAATATAGACATTCAATTTTACATTACTTGACATTTATGGGGAAGCTATTTTACAGCAGCAGGTTTCTGAATAGACAAGATCACAACAAATATTCATAATTATATGACATGCTAGATTGGAAAATATGGGGAAAGAATGATCTAAATGTTCTGGGCAGTTCACACATATGAATAAATCTAATAAAACTTTGGATCAGAGGTCTACTAATACATTATATATGTTTGACAACTACAACTATGATCTATAAGAATGGCCCACCAGTTTTTATTTACCATATACATTATTAATTGAAGTGATTCTGTTTTGAATATTCACTGAGTTATTTAATAATAAAGCTGGGGAATAGAGACATCCATTTACAATGTAAAGTTTTTGGTTCATATTTAAGGCTGTGCATTTTTAAGAAGAAAATAACAACAACTTTGCCAGTTGAACTGGCTAGGAAGACAGAGGATCCTACTTCAATTGCATACGATGATCTATCCACAGGCTAGAAGGTGTCTCAGCTTTTACTTCAATGATATAAAAACACAAAACCTGAGCTCAGTTTTAGTTTGGAAAGAGGCTCCTGGCAACCTTAATTAGTATAAAAAGAAATGGAAAATGAACTTCCACAATTAGGGTTTTCTACAACTGGTCTCATAAGTCTAATGTATGACAATTCAAACTGGGATTTTTATGAACAAGCAAAGAAACAAATCACCACAAGATTTTAAATTACACAGAAGAATCTACATGAAACTTCTATCCATCAAATGGCCACTGAAAAATGAGGTAATTACCTAAAATAATTTGCATGTTAAGAGCTAATACAATATTACAAAGTAAAGTCCAGTTGTGAAAGCAATGCATAATTTCCTGATTAATGTCTCATGCACAATATTTCTCCATGCTCTGTCAAAGCCCAAATAACAATGTGGCCAATCAATCAAATGAAAAAAAAAGATAATTCAGATAAGAAATGAGTTGAGCTCTAATAAATCATGATTTGAACTCAGAGAATTCTAGAGTTATGACAACTAATCACAGTATATTGTGTTTTTAAGGCAATACATTTAAATTTTAATTGGTATAATTATAGATTTTCAGTGATTCAAGATTCGTGTGTGAAGGCAAAAAAAATCAATTTTTAGTTTCTAAAATGTCATCTATTAAGTTATTGAAGAAAACCTCATATTAAAATATCAAGTCTATAACACATGACTCTGCCAAAAGTTACGATTTAAGCGATATTTAGGCAGGAAGTCTAAGAATGCCAGTGGAGTAATATGGCCAAATTTCCTACAGAAAGATTATGAAACACTTTTCTTCTCAGTGGAAAGGAGAAATGTTGCCTGTAGAAGTAGAATTAATCTCCTCTGTCAGCCAAAGGCAGGTGTGGAAATAAACAAAAAGAAGCAGGTGAGGCAAAGCCACACTAATGGATACAAGGTCTATCATAATTTGAGCTCTGGTCGCAGTCACTTCTTAACAAATTCAAGCAGACTTTCTACCACTCGTTTACTATTCTGTTCCTGTGTAAATGGAAGCACTCTTTAAAATATTAAGATTATTCGTAGAATATATTAAGAGGCAGGAGTTTTCTCTTTGTTCGTGGGGAGGAGAATGGGGAATGGAGGGAAGTTTTCTTAAAGTCAAGATGCTCTTTGTTGTTAACTAGGGGTGAGAAAATGATGAAAAAGCCCAAGAAAATTTCTTCATGGTTGTTATGACCCCATCATAATATCAACTCTTCTTTTGCTTCTAACCAGGAATTCACTAATATTTAACAAGCAAAGAAAATCAGTTTTGAGGAGATCCAGGCTGTTCTTCTATCTGAGCCCTATTACTTACTGATTACGACCTTGGGCAAGTGACTTAATTTCTTTCATGATTGTTTTCAAATCTGAAAACTGGTGATAATAGCATAACACACACTAGTAGGTCATAACATTACTGACAAGGACCAATTTAAATGGTAAATATGGCATCATCTGCACGGAGGATCTGATTCATGAGATCTATACTGTTGGAAAACGTTTCAAAAAAGCAAATAATTTCCTCTGGCCTTTTAAATTGTCCTCTCCACGAGGTGGAATGAAAAAAAAAAAACACCCATTTTGTAGAAGGTGGGGATGCTGGCAACAGGGAAGACCAGATCAACAGGCTTATTAGAAGGATGAACTAAGGTGTCTGCCACGATTATTTTTGTTAACCAGTGAGTTAATAATAAACAATGCCTGCTTTCAAATGGAAAAATAAATAAATAAATGAGTAGTACAAAGACTAGACTAGCGGATAGTAGTTTGCTTAGTGACTGGTGCTAGAAAGTGCTGAATACATATCACAGACTTTATCTGTACTGTTATTAAATCATTTATTTGCTTCTTATATACATTTCTGCTCTCTAAAATGAAGATAATAATAGCACCTATCTGAAATGTTCTTGTGAGAATTAAATGGGTTAATATATCTACAAGTCTTATAACAGTGCCTAATATGTAATAAGTATTCAGACTTTTAATAAATTAATCATGGGTAGTCACATGCAGTCATTAAAATTCAAATGAAACAAAATTTTAAATGCCGCACAAGTCACATTTCAGGAGCTCAGCAGTCACATGTGCCTCTTGCACTAGACAACATAGATTAGGACACATCTATCATCTCAGAAAATTCTGTTGACAGCGATAATAGATATAGTCTTAAAGATTTGTAAGAAAACAGTCATCCATTCATATTAGGAGGACCTCTAAAAATTTATTGATAAAAACTGTGTATTTATTCTTACATGTATAAATTTCAATCACCTTCAAAGTACTCTCCGTTTGATACAATACATCTACTGAGATGCTTTTTCTACTGCTCAAAACAGTTTTTGAACTCAATTTTGATGTTTTTTAGTGCTTCTGCCATTTTTTGTTTCAACACTTCCATGTTGGCAAAATGTTTCTCTTTGAGGTCTTTTTCATCTTGAGAAAAGAAAAAAACACTGGGGGGGGGGGGCGAGATCCTGTGAATAGGGAGGGTGGGGCATGGAGGTCATGCTGTTTTGGGTCAAAAACTGCTGAAAGCTCAGAGAGGTGTGGCCAGGTGCACTGGTAAATCACCCATCATGAAATAGGCAAATGAGATGAAAGAATATTAAAAGCAAAATTTGCTGAAGATGAATGCAGCCTCTCACAAAAACACTAGTCACTAGTGGGGAAAGCCTGCACTACATGGGGCCTGCCCTTGAAAAAATATGTAATTCTGTTTGTCTAGGGGGGCTCGTATTCATGGGGTAAAGAATAGACAGTTTGCAGAAGACTTGTACTGTACATAACTTCACTTGGTTTCAGGTTGTTTAGGCAGGTTTTATTTACACTTACATATACTTTTAAAGTTTTTTGTTAATTTATAAGGTAACAATTATGAGCGTTTTAACTTTACATCATATTGACTCTAGTTAACAAGAAAAGGATTATTCAAAATCCTAATTCCATAGCCTTGTACTATGTAGAATTAACTTGAGGGAAAAAAACCTCAATGTTCAATAATTTTTACATGTGCCTTTGAGTGATACCCCAATATAACATATCTTTGTAAGGATTTTGCATTCTAAATTCTTGTTACTGTGATTATTAAGATTTTTTTAAAATTTTGGATGGAAATAGTCTTATATATCACATACAACTGCCATGGAATTGTCAGCAGCTATTTACTGATATATTTATTGACTAACAAATAGTATCAATTATAAAAATACATTTATGTCACCAATCTCTCAAATGATAATGACCTCTAATCTCAAAACTCTAAAGCCAGCCATAAAAAAAGGACAAAATCATGGACTTCTCAGAAAATTGGATGGAATTGGAGACAATCATTCTTAGTGATCTATTACAGAAACAAAGAACCGGATACCACATGTTCTCACTCATAAGTGGGACCTGAACATTAATCACAACAGCACAAGAGTGGAATTGACAGTCATGGGACTCTGCCAGGGGAGGGGAGAAGAGGGCACACACAGCAACACAAAGCGTACCTGATCCTAAGTCAGAGGCCCAAACTTCACCTGCACATATATTACTTATGTACCTAATCCTGACTTATACCCCACCTCTTTATAATAAAATAAAGTTAAAGAACAAAAACAAACTCTGTGGTCATATTTTACATTCGTAACCCTTTGGCCATGAATTTATTTGAAATGTTTGATATTGATAACTATTTTTAAATTTTGGGAATACAACCCTCCCTTAGTCTTGTTACACAACTCTCTACTTCTTCCATCTGTATGACTCCTTCTCAGTGTATTTCAGGTATTCTATTCCTCTACTATGCCTGAATCAGTACTTCCACCTGGATTTTTTCATTTAATTTTTTTATGTCACTTTAAATGCTCTTTTGAGATTTCTACTCTATTCTTATAGTTTCAGATACCACCTATATGTGTCACATTTTACACCTCTAGCAATACTTTTTCATTTGAGTTCTAGACTTGAATTTCGTAATATTTTCTGCATGCACCATAGGCCCAAACTTAATTTTTTGTAAAACTTGACTAATCTTCTTTCTACGGCACCATTTACAAACAAATGCACATGTCCATATACACAGAGCAGTTTTTTCTCTTTTGTTCTACTTCTCACTAACCAAGACCTGATCATCATCTAGATGTATCGATCTCATACCCTTTTATTAAATTACTGAGTCAAGTTCCTTCTGCTTCCTATCATATACAGTATAAACTCATCCCTCTCCACAGATGCCTATTTCCCTTGCTTGCATTTAATCTCCTAGAAATATACATCTGAGTTACTACAAAAACTTAGTGACTCATCTTGCCTGTTACCAGTTTAACCTCCTAAGTGCTATCAAGAGAATTTGTCTTAAATACACACTTCTCCAGTATTAGTTAAAAATCTTTTAATAATTCTCATCGCTTAGTGGGGCATGCAAAAATGCTTTAACACTTGTGATCCAAGGGCCTTCTTTGTGACTTCTGCTGATCTTCTCAGTGCATCTCCAGGTACTTTCCTGTAAAATCCCTGAACACTTATTATATACCAAGGAGCCTGCTGTTCGCAAAATGTGCTTTGCTGTCTCATGACTCCAAACGCTCTTTACCTGGAATCTTACTGATCCTTCTTATTTTCTTGAATAGCTTGTAACATTTTAAGAATCAGCCACAATATCTTATTTTTGGTGCATTTTTTCCTCATATTTTCTTTTACCCCCATTTCTATGCAGACCTCAGGTTCTGAATCTTTCTTAGAACATTTAGTATAATATTTCACAAGAATAAATTACATTTGACTAGACCATGAAACCTTTAAAGGTTTCATTCTTAATATCTATAATGAGTAGATGTTAATATGTTACATATAGCATTTTATTTATTTAGGCCATCAATGGCATTTAATTATTAATTAAGATGTGACTGTAAAATGTTAAATAAAAAATCGGATGACAAAAAACTGAAAATAAAAGAATTTTGTTCAAAAATACAATTAAAATACTAGAAGTATCATTGCTCCTTGCTGGGTAAAATACTTTCTTTACTTGGCATTGAGACCCACTAATCTCCTATATTTCATCTTGTCTCGTTGTTTTTTTCTTTCTTAGTCTGCTTTGTGGGATTCTGCTTTTATTTGGGATCCTTTAATGCTGGAATGAGCCAAAACCAAGATTTCGCCCTTGTATTTCTTTCTTTATTTCAACACCCCTAAAGATCTCATCCATTGCTTTAAATAGCATCACTATGATGATGACACCTAGCCTATATACCTATGTTACCTTCTAGACTTTATTTTCAATTGCTTACCTAATATTATCCTGTTAAACTTCACCTTTTAAAAACCACGGTCCTCATCTTACCAACCAAAACATGTTCTACAACCTAGAAAACTGTAATTCTATCCTTCCGATTATTTAAATCCACAAAGCTCCAAGTCATTCTTCATTTCCTTAGGAATTTTGAAATATAGCCCCAGAATATATCCAGAATCTGACCACACTCCATGATTTCTATGCTGAAATCTGGTTTAAACCGTCATCCCATCTCACTTTAATTTCTACAGCAGCATCCATAGTGGTCTTCCTGCTTCTGCTTCCCACTCCCTGCCCCCTTCAACCTAGTCCCAATGTAGCAGAATAAACAATTCTATTAAAACATAGATCAGGCCAGGCTCAGTGGCTCAGCCTGTAATCCCAGCACCTTGGGAGGCCTAGGCAAGTGAATTACCTGAGCCCGCGGGTTCGAGACCAGCCTGGGCAACTTGGTGAGACCTCTTCTCTACAATAAATCAAAAATTAGTGGGGCTTGGTAGCACAGGCCTGTAGTTCCAGCTACTTGGAAGGCTGAGGCAGAAGGATCACCTAAGCCCCGCAGGTCAACGCTGGGGTGGCTCTAAGTGTGCCACTGTACTCCAGCCTGGGCAGCAGAGTGAGACTCTAACTCAAAAAAAAAAAAAAAAAAAAACAACCCAAAACCATAGTCAGATCATCTAACTCCTATATCCACAACCATTCAGTGACTTTTAAACTCACCTAGAGTTAAATACTGCATCCTTACACTGGCTTGTAGTATCCTTAAATATCTAGTCCCCTGTTACATATTTAACCTACTTCCCTTTTCTCTTGCTCATTTCTTTAAAGCATTCTGGCCTCCTTGTTGTTCTTTGAATGAACCAGGTACATACCTACCTTCAGTCACCTATACTTTCTGTTCCCACGGCCTGAGAAACTCATCTTTCAGACACCAACATGGCTGACTCCTTCATTGTCACTTTCCTCAGTGTTGACCACATTATGTAAAATTGAAGCCAGCCTTACACTTCCTGGACGCCTCTGGCACTTTATTTTTATTCACAACATTTACCATCTAACATTGTATATTTAATCATTAATGTTTGTTTATTGTTTCCTAATCCTTGTGGAAAGGTAAATCGACAGGAGAGGGATTTTTATGCTTCATTATTGGTGTATCCTTCACGACAAGAAGGTGCCTAACACATTCCTGTCAATAATTGTTTGATAAGTAAATGAATGAATATAACTGATAAGTGATTTGTGAGATGAAACTAATGAATATGGTGAAGAATTTCAACATATTAGGCTGGAATATGGCAAAAGAAATAAGTACATATTTTAAACACAAGTATGCACATTGCTAAATGACCTATAATAGGTGAAGAAACATGTCCCAATGGAAGGTCCAATAAAGCTCATAAAATATTGAACAAAATAGCCTTTTCCATTTCTAATAAAGTGGATAATATTGCTGAAAAATAGTGGAATCATTTATACTTTACTTTTCAGGGTCTTTGAAATGTTATTATATAATATTAGAATAGAGCATGTAGTATTTACCTAATTTATTTGACCGTATAAACTATTTTTGAGGTCCTTGTGAAAATAGGATTTTATGAAATGCCTTTGGGAAATGCTGAGGAGAAAGCAATATTTGTATATGAGCTGTAATTCTGTTTCAGTATGGTATGATGTAAATTGCTGTGATAACTAAAACTGGAAAACTCGAAAGCTAGTAAGATGATTCTCAATATTGAACAGTCATTTGTATTGTCCTATTGCCATTATATAGTCAGGAACAGTCAAGGGCTTCATGAAAAATCACCAGAAATTAACAATAAAATGCAATCATACCGCATAAAAATTAAGACTTCTAAAGTTTAGTGAAAATTTGTATTGGTTACATGGAATATATAGTGAAAATATAGTTCTTTCATTGTCTTTGGTTAGTTACATCAAAGAGAAAAATAATGGTATTCTTTACTTCTACAAGGATACATTTAGATTTGTACTTCCATAACTTTTTCATCCTAGAGATCATAAAAAATTCTAGAAAAGATAATCCTACCAAAATTATTAAAAGACTGTTGCATGGCATAACAGTAAGTACTTATGATTTTGAATCATAATATTTCTCTAAGTGTTTGGATTTTTCAATTAAAATCATGGACATGAGCAGCAAAATGTTATTATCCACAGATCCAACTCCATGGGGAAGGAATTGAGGTTTAAGAATATTGTTATATAGTTCTACATCAGGAGTCAGTGTCAAAGTCATGATTAATGCATAACTCTCTGATATCTAATAATTTGGTTCATTATCATCTTTAGTTGATTTATTTGTCTATTATCAGTTACAATTAGGACCATGCCAGGCATTTATACTCACATTTAAATAAGTTTATAAAAAGACAAGTAAAATTATGCTAGCTATGTGAATTGCAAATTAGAATATTTTTGTGTCAGAAAGGTCACAGTTATGATTATATTGTTTTCTCTTTGCCCTAAAAGTTTAAATTTTAATAAAGTTTAAATGACATCTCTACAATTTAGAAAAATGACTAAAAATCAAAGTTTATATTTATGCACATATATCTTTGTCTAATTGTTCACATTTTATCATAGCATGATGTGTTAGATTTACTAATTATTAACATTTCTGAAAATCGGTGTGTCTTGTGTTCTATATAAAGTATAAAGAAAATAAATAAAAATTATGTGTTAACTTTATATATCAATGAAAAAGTGTTATTGAAAAAATTACTTTTAATTTTCTCCTTGAAATTTGCTTCAAACCCCATAAAATTGTTTAAAAAGGAAATCCACACTTTGCCTCTTTATTAAACAGTTTACAATAATTATGTGCTATATCTACTACTTTTAATTCTATTATCAGAAAATATTTTCTTCTTAAAAAATTCCTAATAATTTATGTGAAAACAGGTATGATATCAACAGTGTGTAGAGATCATTTGTTTTAATGTGATTATTAGATAACTATTTGTTTGTGTGTCAGTACCCAAAACATCTAAATTTCTGAGCTCCAATTTAATTTATGTAATATTTATGAGAAGGGGATGTGATAAAAGGAATGGCATCCAAAATTAATGATCCTAGGCTACCCTTTACTTCAAACATACACTATTAGGAGTGTTGTATATCTACTCTCATCCTCAGAACAGTCTGATAATTGTAAAAAAAAATACTAATTCAAGAGCAGCAAATATTTATATAGTCATTGCTATAGGCACATTGTTTTAAACCCTTTCTCTATATTATCTTATCTAATCCTCACAATAATATCTATGAGGAAAGTACTATTATAATTTTTCATTGACAAAGAAGGAAATTTTTTTGCAGAGTTTAAGAAATTTGGTCAAGGTCATGCAGCTAGAAAATAGAGGTATCAGTTTTTAAATTTAGTTCCAGAATCCATGATCTTAACCAGTAAATTGTACCACCTCCCTGGATATTTGTTCTCATCCTTATTTTGCAAATGAGAAAACAGAGGGTCAGAGCTATTAAGGTGCAAATCAGGATTTTAACTGAAGTTCCTTAAGTTAAATCTTACCAGTATTGCTTTATAGCACCAATTTTTTGTTCCCCTGGGTAATCTATCTTGTAGTATATTTTATGGTTTTTAATTATAAAAAGTTATGAGTTTGGAATACAATGAATCAGGGTAGAAATTGAGTGAAATATGTGTACTCCAGGTGAGTAAAATTGGTGGAGGTTTCACAGCTTAGTTTATTTTCAAGGGGCTAGAGACAATGAAGAGAACTAATATTTATTTAAAATGTACTATATATTGAATCTGTACTAATAGTATCATTTATAATTTAGTTTGATCCTTAAAACAACCCCATGAGACAATAATATTATCACTATATGCTGATAAAGAAAAGGAGTCCCTGCAACATAAAAAATTCAATGTCAGAAGAGAGATTGGAATTTGGCTTATTTGATATTAAAGAGATTTGTATACACCAAATTCAAATACTGCACAATGAAAGCACAATAAGGTTTCAAGCACATTGCCACATGCAAATATTTGCTGAGGCACTGAGAATTGCAGAGAGTAAGACAAATTTATATTACAAATCACCACAAGTACTTTCATACAATAAAAATTGATATCTTCTTTTAAATTCAATTTGATTAAAATGAGAATTTTTTTGTATTATTTACTGATCTTGGAAATTGAAAGATGTAGTATGACTTCTGTTATCTTAGTGTGACAAAATTTGAAAACAAGCTTATAATTTTCTAATTTATTGTTATTTTCTATTTGAGTTAGGATAAGAAAAGTGTGTGACTACTTCAAAAATAATCTCATTATTCATATTATTATTGATGCAAAGTTCTGGTAGAAGAGAATACTATGAAATTGGTCAATGAATATTATGGAGTCATTTAGTTATGTGCAACGTTTTATGTGCTGCATTTCAAGTTAATTACATAATGGATATGTTTTTCTCACAGACATAAAGACATAGGTAGGAATCAATATTTAATTTTTTTCTAAATACTCCCAAAATGCACTTTTTAAAATTTCAAAAGAATAATGAACTAGTGAAAATTATCAAATAAAAATAGAAAAGTAAGTACTAAAAGTTGGGTTTTATCATCATTTCCCTCAACTCCATTTCTATTTAATCACTGGTGTAAATCATTTAATCCCTGGTGTAAATCATTTCAGAACATATTTATATTGTGCATATGTTTCATATAGGTCAAAACAATATCTTTCTATATACAACTGTATTATATGCACTTCTATCCAAATAGGATCTTATTATGTGTTTCATAATTTGCTTTTGTTTACACAAAATACCCATTACAGGTATTAACCAGTTTTGCTTATTATCCTCTATAGTCTTCCATAGACTTCAATTATTTTGCTTAAAAATAATACAGAGATAAATATCCTTTGCACTTGCATGGCTGTAAGACTATTTTTAGAGAATTGAAGTTTAAAAATTTATTATAGCCCCCTACCTTCAAAAACATTATGATTTGCTTTTAACAAGATTGTAGACCTCTGTAGAGGGATTATACACTTGTTCATATCTGTAACCCAAGTTTAATCATTCTGTGCCTCAGTTCCTTCATCAGCAAATAAGGATAAGAATAATGCCTATGTCATAGGGTTGTAGAGAAGATTACATTATTAGAACCATTATTTCTACTTAAGTGCTCACATAATGTCATCTGTGACTTAAAAATGATCCATCTAGGATATATGTGTTATGTAAACTGGCAAACTTCCTTTTTAACAACAACAACAACAACAACAAAAAGGCTGAAAGAGAGCAAATTTGTCCCAATGATTTGAAATACTAACTTTATTATAAGCAAAATTGACAAGTATTCACTCTACTGCTTCTGAACCATGCACTTATGATTCATAGATCTATGCATGTAGAATGCCATAACTATACAATAAAACCTGTGCCTGTTAAGGACAGTTAATATATAAAAATGAAATATGCCCATTACTATATCTAGGAAGCCAAGTAGTAATCACATCCACTTTGATTTTTAGTGACATTTTGAGGCAAATAACCATTAGTGCTCAGAATTACAAAATTATTACAGTTAATATACAAAACTGAAATATACCCATTACTATATCTTGGAAACCAAGTAATAATCACATCCACTTTGACTTTTAGTGACATTTTGAGGTGAATAAACATTAGTGCTCAGAATTACAAAATTAGGAGTAAATTGCAAATATGTCAGTCTACATAATTCATTTCCTACATCATTTCCTGTATAACTTAGAAACAGAATGCTACATTTGAGGCATTCATTAACATATATTAAAAGGCTTTCTAATCATATGTGTGTGTGTGTGTGTGTGTGTGTGTGTGTGTGTGTGTGTGTGTGTATGTGTGTAGAAGGGTACATGTGCCTTAGGAAACTTATTTTCTTTTTTTATATTTATCTTTTTTTTTAGTTTGTATTTCTTACCTTACAGTTTTAAAGTAACCTATTTTTTAAACTGGTAAATAAATAGACTACCTTCATCTTTCTTTGGGTGTAAATTTGGTCTTAGTTAAGACTTTTTGAAATGTCTGCTTTATATTTAGATTCACTGGCTCAGGTATCGTTATGAGACTTACAAGCAATGCCTCTAACACTTAATTAGATACATATAGGAATGGATATGCACATCCACAAAGGAAATAGAATCATCATAATTGGGAAGCAACCAATCTACTTGTTCTTAGATGCTCATTACTTTTCCATTTTTGATAATTTAGGAATAAGCTGATTCTGCAGGTCTGGATTATTTTGGAGGTTAACTATTTCTAACAAGGTCATTTCTACCAGACAACATCCATTGTTGTTTAGTCATGTAAGAGTTTCCTGTCTCCCTGTTCCTGTAAAGATAGTATTATGGAGACAGGGTCTACTCAGAAGTTTGCTATGGTTTATCCAGGCCTAGTATGCCCAGTCTATAAACACCTCTTATGAGATAATAAGAGCCTGGGGAAGCATGTGTGTTCTGTTGCTCCTTTGCTTATAGGATCTTGCCAAATAACCCTATTTTAATTTTACATGGGGTGACATTAGTAGTGTTTGTGTACTAGGGCCCATGCCCCTGTTATGTAACAGTCATATAAAAATACATTATGTTTTCATATGAATTAAGAAAAATAAATATGTATTCGGATTTACATTTGGTGATCATAACCAAAGAGAATACAATGGCTTGCATTGTTGTCTTTATCTTAAAAGAGTTCTCTATTTGACCAAGTATACACAAGCAATATCTTCTCTCATTTCTTCTACTACCTATTCCAAACATTCAGTAGTCTCCTCAGTCCCCTTCCTTATCACTTTTCTCCACTGAAGGCAGAGAAAAATGAGCCCAGTTATGTGACTAAATACGAAACTCTGAGCTGCATGGCTAGCTACCCATTCTAGTTAACTGAGGAGGCATTCTTCGTTTCTCCCAGTTTTTCTGATTCTCCACTTGGAGAATTAATTGCTTTCTCCTCTATCTTGTCCCTGCAACAAGGGTATGTTTCTATGTGCCACTTTCATTAAATTTTAATTATTATTATTAATATTATTATTTTGCTTATCTGGGCTTCCTAGATTTTTAATTCCTTAAAATTTAAGAACATGGCAATGAACAAAAGAGACAAAGCCTGAACTCCACAAAATTAACATCCTGAAAGGAAAGAAATAACAATGTAAATGAGCAAACAAATAAATAAAGTAATTATAAATTAGTGAACAAATAAATAAAACAACATAGATCATAATATGTGCTAAGGAGTAAATGAATAGATCGATATGCTACAAAATAAAAAGAATAAATATAGTAATGATGAAAATAAAATCTCTATTTTAATGGACTTTATACTGGAGAGTATGAAGGACAATAAATGATTCACTTCCAGAAAATGGAGTAAGGTTTGTTGACTGACCAAAAGACAAAACAAAGAGAAGCTGGTAACAGTCACATCATTGAAAGACAATAAATGATTCATTGCTGACTTGACCAAAAGACAAAACAAAGGGAGGCATGGTAATAGTCACATCTTGGGGAAATAAAACTTACTTAGAAATAAGAAAGCTGAGACCCTCCAATCAAAGAGTAACAAGTACTTATTTTAACCTTATTTGGACCAAAAATGGCTTAGGTGACATCATGGGAAAGATTATGATCTCTTTATCACTCAGGCATTGAGGAACCAGGGAAAGGATTCACACAGTAGGAAATAAAAAGCATGTTGTAACCACCTTGGGTGTGTCTGCACACCAGACACCTGATCTTGCAAGACCATCAGTAAAGTCTCACTTCTGCTACATTCCATGTCTCTGTGTCTATTTTGATTTTGGATGAGTTCATTTCTCACAATATGGGGGGTGATGTGGAATCTCTGTGCCCTTGTGCACCAGGTACCAGTTGAGGGGGAGACATGTCCCACCTGATATTGGGTTGCTCGCTCTGCCCAGGTGTCCTATCTCCTCGCAGAAGCCAAGATACATCTGAGACTATTGTTGCGGAGGCAACAGAAGTGACACACGGAAATAGCAGGCACTGTGGCAACCAGGCAAACTTGTGCATGAGCCAAGGTAGGAAAAATTGGACTATAAGTACTGCCTTGGTGGTTGGGGCGTTCTCAAAAGTTGTGTGTGTGTGACTGAGACATCACGAATACAAAGTGAGTGCAGAGTCCTGATCCAAGGTTCTGCCCTCCCGTGAGGTAAACAGCGAGAGATGGATGAAGCAAATCTTGGTGCACAAGAAACCCCCAGTGGGGGGCGGGGGGTTGAGTTCATAGGTAAATTCAGGCATGGGCATCAGCCAGGAAATACAAGAAACTTCTAGTAAGTGGAATTGAGTAGTCAAGTAAGCTGAGGATGGGGAATAAAAAGTCTAGGCCTAGGGAATCCAAGAAAGGGGAGAGAAAAATTCTCTCTAACATTCCCCCAGAGAGCTCACTGGGGGAATATTGAGGTCTTGGGGAGATAGCCCTTGTACCAAGAACAAGGGGGATGATCAGGAGGGCTGCAATGTCCATATGGGAACAGGAACACCCTCCAGGACTGGGCGTTCAGCCAGCCAAGAAAAAGTATCCAAATGTAGATCCTGGTGGGACAATAATAATTAAGAAGATAGAACTAAAGTGCAGCATCTGAAGGGGGTGATGATTAAGGAAATCAGGGAATCGGCCTCGAGGTCTCAGAATGTCTCTAAGGCTTTTAAGGCCCAACAAGAGAAGGAAGAAAATGCAACTGCCTTCCTACAGAGACTTAAGAGACCAATGAGGAAATATTCTGGGATAGACCCAGATGACCTGGTGAGACAGGGTCTTCTAAAGGTTAATTTTGTTACCAAAAACTGACCTGATATTTCTAAAAAGTTACAGAAACTTGAGGGGTTGGAATGAGAAAACAATAGAAGAATTACTTAAAAAGGCACAAAGAATGCTTGTAAAATGAGATGGAATAAAGAAAAATAAAAAAACAAAGGAAAGCTGTAAAGAAAGTTATGGGTATAAAGGTGTATTTTTGGTAAGGAAAGTTATAAAGGAAAGAGAATAATTTTGTATACAAAAGGATTTTGTATGATAAAATTTATTCCTAAAGTAAAATGACTGGTTATTTAGGAAAGAGGGAAATACAGGGCAAAACTGAAAGTCCAAGCTTGTCATCAATGGTATGTGGAAGTCAGGATAAGGTTCACGAAGGAGAATTTATAAAATAAATCTTGGTCTATGACTAAGTTGGTTATAACTTTTTCTCCAGTTCTAACTATTGTTATTACTTGAAAAGTTTTTAATTACTGAGGAAACTGAGCTTTAAAAGAATGGAAGTTTTTACATCATCTTTTTGTACAGGAAAGGATCTTGCTTGGTACATTTTTTTGTCCTATAATAAAATGACTGGTTAGTTAAAGAAAGGAAAGTATAGAACAAAAATAGTAGGTCCAAACATGTCAAAAAATGATATGAGTATGTTGAAAATGGTATATCAAAGGTTTGTGGAAAAAAGTTAACTTACAATGACCTGTAATCCTGTGTTATAACATACGCCTTAAAAATTGTAATACTTAAACTTTTCAAGTTCTTAATTCAGTCTCTCTAGGGTGGGGTAAAAAACAACTTTTAGAAGCCACATCTACCCCACACCCTCCTCCTGAACTGCCTGCAAACCAGACTGGAGACTTAATATGAATTAAGTCCTAGAAGGAAGATTGATTTCAGCCCAGCTGGGAAGGCCCTGTCAAGTACTCCTGACCACTGAGACTGTCATACAGACAGCAGAAAAGGTTTGGACTCATTATACACATATTAAGGAACCAACAAAGGACTTAATGGGGAAGGGAGGAAGGATGGTGGCAGGTGCACAAAGTGCCCAGAAAACCTTTAAGGCTGACCTTAAGACCTTAAGAAAAATGTCCAAAAATTACAACTAAATACTGGCAAATTGTATGGGGAATGATATGGCGAGAATGAATAACTAGTGCCGAAAGAAATTCATACTACCCCGTTAAAACAACAATGAATGTAACTAAATTGTCTACACCCTTAACTGTAAAGTTTGATGCTTGGCAAATTTTACTTTGTGGAGGGCTAAAAAAAAAAAAAAATCATAGGCAACTCTCACAGTTAGATAAATATCTCTGTCCTGAACAAATCTCAGGTGATCAGGGACCTCCCTGTCCTATCTAGGGTGATGTATGGTGAACCACACAGCACTAGGGGTAGACTGCTGCTACTCCATTTGGAGATCTTAGGGTATGGGATCATTTACATCCCAAATACAAAGGGTCACAAACTCTAGAAATTAAAACAGGTTATAGAGATACCAATGCCTGGGTAGAATGGGTCAAATTTTCTGTGCTAGCTTTAAACAAAAGTAACTGTTATGCATGTGGTGTGGGACAGCTGCAAGTGCAGGTGCTCCTATTCCCTCTTGGCTGGGACAAAGACCCCACTGGGATGAGTTATACACTTGCCTTATACCAAGACAAGGATGCTTTAGGAAATGAGACTTGTAAGAGCTTGTCTCTGCTCTTTCCTGCACTGCAGAAATCAGACCCGAGGGCAATCCCCACCTTTTCCATAGGAATGATGATTCACTCCTTGTGTCTCTCTAGACAAGGGGAAGGTTTCACGACTCCTGTTGAACAACTGCTGACTTGTACCCACATCCTAAATGTCTCTGATGAATCCAGCAGCAACTTCTCGAATTTACACATCCCACAAGTAGATACATAGTGATACTATGGAGGGAGGATTCTACATAACTCATTGCCATCCAACTGAACTGAGACCTGGGCTTTCGTCCAATTGGCCATTCCATTCACCTTGGAATTTCAATCCAGTTCAGAAGTCAGGCATAGGCCTAGAAATAAGAGACCCCTATAGGGGTCATTTGACTCTAATGTGTATATTAACTAAATAGGAGTCCCTAAGGAAGTCTCTAATGAATTTAAAGCCAGAAACCAAATAGCCACAGAATTTGAATCAGCACTTTTTTGGTGGTCTACCATCAGTAAAAAGGCAGATTGGATTAATTATACTTACAATAATCAACAAAAATTTATAAACTATACTAGGGATGTTCTTCAAGGAGTAGGTAGCCAATTAGATGCTGCCAGCAGGATGGCCTGGGAAAATCAAATAGCATTAGACACAATGTTAGTAGGGAAAGGAGAAGTCTGTGTTATGATGGGAGGAAAATGTTGTATTTTATTCCACATAATATTGCCCCTGATGGTCCTATCACTAAGGCTTTATAGGGACTTACCACTTTAGCTAATGAATTGGCTGATAACTCTGACATCGATAATCCTTTTACAAGTCAGTTAGAAAAATGGTTTGAAAATGGAAAGGTATAGTTGTCTCTGTTTTAATATCTCTTGTTATAGTTGCAAGAATTTGGGACCATATAAACCAGTGAAAATAAATCAAGTAGATGAAAAAAGAGGAGGGAATTGTGAAGGACAATAAATTATTTCCAGAAAATGGAGAGAGGTTTTAGACTGACCAAAAGACAAAACAAAGGGAGGCTGGTAACAGTCACATCATTGAAGGACAATAAATGATTCATTGCTGACTTGACCAAAAGAACAAAGGGAGGCATGGTAATAGTCACATCGTGGGGAAATAAACTTACTTAGAAATAAGAAAGCTGAGACCCTCCAATCAAATAGCAACAAGTACTTATTTTAACCTTATTTGAAACAAAACCTGCTTAGGCAACATCTGGGAAAAATTATGACCTCTGTGTTACTCAGTCAATGAGGAACCAGGGGAGGAGTTCACACACTAGGAAATAAAAAGCATGTTGTAACCATCTTGGGTATGCCTGCAAATCAGACACCAGATCTTCCAAGATCATCATTAAAGTTTTGCTTCTACTGCACTCCACGTCTCCAGGTTCATCCTTTGATTTTGGATGGGTGAGTTTGTTTCTCACAAGAGCAAGTAAGGATGAAGCATACAATAAGCAGATAAACATATAAATAAACAAAATAACTTCATATATAAAGGTCCATAAAGATGACATAAAAGACCTTAGTGTTGGCCGGGCGCGGCGGCTCATGCCTATAATCCCAGCACTTTGGGAGGTCGAGATAAAAGGACTATCTAAACCAACAGGTTTGAGACCAACCTGGGCAACTTGGTGAGACCTCATCTCTACAATAAATCAAAAAATTGGTTGGACATAGTGGCACGTGCCTGTAGCTCCTGCTACTTGGAAGGCTGAGGTGGAAGGATTGCCTGAGCCCAGCAGATCGAGGTTGCAGTGGCTGTGAGCATGTCACTGCACTCCAGCCTGGGTGACAGAGTGAGACTCCAACTCAAAAGAAAAGAAGAAAAGAAAACCTTAGTGCAATGAGGAGGGGTCTTATATAAGCCAGGCTGGTTTCTCCAATTGATCAGGCACTAAATAATGTGGAGTGAATCAAGTGAAATCTGGGAAAAGGGCATATTATCCAGGATAAAGGGCAGAACAAAGCCCTGAAGTCAAAATGAGTTTGACCAGTTGAATGAGAAACAGGGCTAGATTAATTGGAGTGCTGGAAGCCACAGGGACAAAAAGAGATTAAGTAGGAGCGGTAAGCTGGGGCCACATTACTATAGGACAGTGTATCAATGTCTGGGCATAGGATTGTAAATGTAAAAGTAAAAGATTTCATCAAAATTCTATCTCCACATTCCTATTTCACTTATATAGAGAGGACATGTTTCTCAAAATGCTTCCATTAGGCCACCCAGTGCCCAGGTACCTTTTGCATTCACTTAACAAATGCTCCGTAATTTTAAGAATTTGTTGAACTTGATAATCTTATCTGAAGTTTAAAAAAAATAAAAATAAAAGTTCCTGACCTTCACCCATAAAGCCTAGATATAAATAATCTTGTAAAAATTATGGAAAATCTGATGAGCAACAGAAGTAGAAAACCACTGTTTTCCCCTCAGTTGGTCTAATTGGCCATTGTTCATAGAAAATAAGAATTATCGGGAGGAAATATGCTGTCATCAAGATGATTTCTTTCTCATTTTAGTTGCATTTTTACAATGGCGATTACCAGTTGCAAAGTGTGTTGATAAGACTTTCAATCACATTTTGCTGCCTGGATGTTATTGAAGATTTCTGCATTTTCTTTTCAAACTTGAATCACATCACTAATGAAAAGATTAGTTTGTGACTGATGAATACGTTTTAATGGTAAAATATCTGAAGCTATTTTCCTGATACTACAGGGGTTACAAATTATCTAGCCATAACCTAACAGATATTACATTAGAGTTGAAATATCATTAAGGCTGTTCTGACTGATAATTCTGTCACAAATAAAACAATCTTTTAAAGTGTAGTAATAAACTAGTTTAATTTCAATACTATATGCTCAACAGTTACAAAATATTACCAGAAATTAAAATGCGCAGACTTCTTCTAATGTTTAATATGAATAAAAATATACAATAGAAAGAAAATAAGTAATCTTCCAGCTGAGCCTAAGAATTCCAATGCCAAATTGCTTTAAAGAATAAATTCTGATAGGATGGCATATATGCTACTACATTATGCATATGAGTCTTGTGTATATTGAAAGAAGGAATCACATTAAATGTGGTATTTTTGCACACACGAAGAAAGAGCTCTTTTATGAAAATGAGATGAATCAATCAGAGTTACTCAGAATCAAAATATAAGAAAATGCCCTTTCTAAAACGAGTCTGTATATGAATATTACACCATTTAACAAATATGTTTATGGTTATATTTAGAGATTATATATAAAATTTCCTTAATTGTCATAGTAGTTTTCTCTTTAAATATCTTTTCAGAGACTATTATCCATATTGTAATGTTCCGAACAGTAATGATTAATTTATAATGTGTTGAAGGTGTCACATTAAAGCTACAAACTTCCCAGTTGTGATTCTCAAAGGGAAAGGAGATTTCAAGAAAAAGGATGATGTGGGGTGTATCAGAATGAGAAACACTGTAAATGCTTTTATTTTTAAAATGTTTATGAGATTAAAATAATTTGAAAGTTTAAATACTATTGAAAGATGATATAATCTCTTTTTCAAGAATATAAAAGTAGGCATGTGTTACAAATTTTGTAAACTATTGCCTAAGAATTACAAACGACATATTACATGCCAAAATATGATATGTGGCCTTGTACTAAATGGGGGCACGTGAGATCTTTTCCTTCATTAATGAAAGGAAGCCAAAGGCAAAGCATTAAGAAGAAAGATTATGTAAATTTTCAAATATCAGCCTCATTAAAATTTACTTTGGTGGCATTCAAACATATGTGTGGGAGAAATTAGGATTTCCAATCTTAAGAAAATGCACTAAATATACCAAAGATGCTTTCCTTTGATTCTGAGATTCAGTTGTCATCTTGGGGAGAGGAGAAGATCATATAACGTTGAAGATGATGAATTCTATGCCAGTATTATTTTGTAGGAATTTGAATAAACCTGGCACTTTGAGACAATTAAGTCAGCAACTAAACTGACAAAATTTCAGATCATTTTTTCACAAGGTAACACTGACCTCATAAGGTTAGCTTTATGTTTTAAAGTGTGAGAAGGTGCTAATTATTGCAAGGCAGTATAAATTTAATGCCAGGAATTTATGTCATACCAGGCAACTCCATTCCTGCAACACATTATTTTGAGGGCGAGATGGGAAAAGAAACTTTCACATAAGAGGATTAAAAACCATGAGCCAACACCAGGTTCAGCACTTTATGGGCAACACTGTCTTTCATTTTCAAGATGAACCTCTTACTACATGTTATTATTCAGCCGTGAGAGGTTAGCTTAATTAGCCAATACAGCTTAGCTTGTTAGGGTCATTGTTGGGATATTAACACCGTTCAGCCTGCTTTCCACACCTTCTGCATTTGATTCAAACATTGTGAGCTGGATGTTGAAGTTGTGCAGTCCAACACAATTAGAAATTAGTTGAATAAATCTTAAGTACCATTTGTAAACAAAGTCTCCATTCTAGAATAGCTTCCTTGAAAGATAACAGGAAGCTGGGCTCGGTGGCTCAGCCTGTAATCCCACGCCTTGGGAGGCTGAGGTGAGTGGATTGCCTGAGCCTGCGGGTTCGAGACCCGCCTGGGCAAGTGAGACCTCATCTCTACAATAAATCAAAAAAATTAGCCGGGCGTGGTAACACGCGCCTGTAGTTCCAGCTACTTGGAAGACTGAGGCGGAGGGATCGCCAGAGCCCAGCAGGTCGAGGCTGCGGTGGCCAGGAGCGGCCA
>CAUYQG010116581.1:0-44799 GCA_963574415.1 Tarsius wallacei | reverse complement strand
GAAATGACAATACAGAAATTCATATGGAAACATAATTGACCATGAATAGCCAAAACAATCCTTAGCAAAGAAAAGAAAGGGGAAATATCACACTCTCAGACTTTAAACTTTATTATAAGGCTACAATAATCAAAACAGTCTGGTATTGGCACAAGAACAGACATATAGGCCAATGGAACAGGATAGAGGTTACGGAAGCAAATCCTCAATTTTTCAACCAACCCATGTTCAACAAAACTCTACCAACAACCACTGGGGAAAAGAGAACCTATTCAGTAAATGGGGCTGGGAAAACTGGCTGATCATGTGCAGAAGAATGAAACAGGACCCTACCTGTCACCACACACAAAAATCAACTCTACATGAATCCAACACCTAAACATAAAACCTCAAACTTTAAGTATCTTAGAAAATGCAGGAGACACCCTTACAGAAATCGAAATAGACAACCAATTCCTTATCAACCCCCAAAGCCCATGCCATGAGAGATAAGATAAACTTTTGTTTTTTTATACTTTAAGAATTTTTTTCTCAGGTTCTTTCTCATCTGGATGAACTACAGAAGCTAGTCTGTATGAGTTCCTCTGAGATACATAACCTGGTTATGTAGCTTTTCTGATGAAGGTTGTAATAGTGATACAGTGGGGCAATGGACCCTCTTGCTATCACCTGTGGGATTGGGGTGGTGGAGATCTTTGGAAGCTTATCTTGCTTCTTGATGGTGTGTGCTGGTGTCATCAAATTATTTGTTGTGTTACATCAGTCAACCTCCAGGCCAGCAAGTGGCACCTATAGATAAGTGGTAGCTACTGCTGATATGAAGGAGAATTTACTTGATCCTCATTTACTGAAAGAAACTCCTTGTTGTCTCAGTAGTGGCCTGATCTGTGGTGTGCACTGTGGTCTGAACCCCAGGGAGGGGAGAACAAAGATGGTGGAGGAAAACTGGGCAGGCTCACCTATGAGTCCACCTGTGGCAGGCATAGGTACCAGCTCTGAGGCAGGGTCTGGTGTGCAGCCTCTGAGTGCTAGAAGTGTATCTTGGTGATGTGTTAGGGGACTCCTACTGTCTCAAGTTCTCTGCTCAGGAAGGGAAGGGTGGTCTAAACTCCTAATTTAGAAGACTGCAAGGTCCAAGTACCTGGAGATATGTATTGGCATTGAGCAGTGAAAGCACTATAGCTCTGAGAACCCTACCCCTTGGAGAGAGGTGGCTCAGGTTCCCTCTCTAGGTGATTGGGTGTGTCAGGTACCTGAGAGTGGATAAACTGCTGCTGCAGTAAGTTATTTGTGAGGAGGAGGGTGGGTGGGGGGCTCTTTAGACTTCTATTTCAGGAGAGCTAGCATAGGACTGGCTTGATGAAATGCCTGCGGAGGGGACAGAAAGGTCACCACCTCAGTGGAGTCTTTGAACAGGAAGTATGGAGGGTGGTTCAGATTCCTGGGCTGTGATCTCAAGTGTGGCAAATATCTAGGGCTATGCCTGGGTATGGAGAGAGGGAGTGCCACTGTGCCAGGTTCTTCAGGTTCTTTGCATAGAATGAGGGTGGTGAGTCAACATTCTATTCCAAGGGACAGATGTGTTGGAAACTTGGGATACATCCAGACATGGAGCAGAAGATGTGCTATTTCACTGGGGTCTCTTCTTGGGGAGAGAGGATCAGCTCAGGCCCCTAATCCAGGTAAATCGGTGCACCAATTGCCTGAAAGTATGCCCTGGTGAGGAGCGGAGTGATTGCTACAACCTCTGTGGAAAACAGTGTGGCAACTCCTAAAAGATCTAAAAATTGACTTTCCATAAGACCCAGCAATTCCCCTTCTGAGAATATACCTGGAGGAATCCAAATCACACTCTAAAAAAGATAACTACACACGCATGTTTATTGCAGCATTATTCACAATAGCAAAAACATGGAACCAACTGAGCTGCCCATTGAAAGTGGACTGGATGAAAAAAAAAAAGTGGTATGTATACACAATGGAATATTATGCAGCCATACAGAAGGACAAAATTATAAACTTTGCAGCAACTTGGATGGACTTAGAGTCTGTAATGCTGAGTGATCTATCACAAAAACAAAGAACTGAGAATCACATGTTCTCTCTCATAAGCAGACCTTGAACAATTATCACAATACTATAAGAAAGGGATTGGCAGTAGTGGGAAACTGCCAGGGGAGGGAGGGGGGAGGCATACTTCATCAAAAAGTGTACCTGATCTCAAACCAGGTAAAGTGAGGCCCAAACTTTACCTGTATGATGACCAATGATATACCTAACCCTGATTTGTACCCCACATCTTTAAAATGAAAGTTAAAAATAAAAAGACTATGCAGGGGTAAGGGGAACTTAGGCTGCTAGTTAGAGGTGCAGATGTGCTGAATGTCTATAGAAGAGTCTCTGTGTGGAGCAGGGGGAGCACCCCAGTACCAGGATTCCAGAAGCATGAGGGTGGGGTGGCTTGAGCTGCTAATCTTGGTGAGTGGGAGCTCCAACTGGCTGAGATTAAGCTCCCAGTAATTGGCAGAATAGACACTGGTGTTACAAAAGGTCACTTTGGGGAGAGGGAGGGGAAATTCAGGCAGCTGATATGACTGGGTAGGTGTGTTGAATGCTCAGTACTGTGCCCAGACTTGGAGTAGAAGAAGCACCGCTTCATAGACAACTCTGTACTAGGTGCTCTGATTGCCTGGCATGGAGCCGTAAGAGCCCCTCCCTTTAGCAGAATCTTCACAAAAAGGGTGAAGAGAAGGGCTTAGGCTTCTGATTCAGGTGAGCAGGTGCACCAAATGCCTGGAGATGTGTCTGGGTTGGGGTGGAGGAGGCTGATCAGCACCAATTCTCTGCACAGGAGGGATGAAGTGGCTTAGAATGTTGTCCCATATGGGTAGAGGCTTCAATTGCCTGGGGAAGTGCCTGGGCATGGAGTGCCCAGGGCCTCATTGCACAAGGATCCCTTCACAAGGATGGTGGAGCAACTTAGTCTGCTAATCTAGGTATATAGAAATGGGGGTTGCCTGATCCTTGGTATTGGAGGGGGCACACTTCCATGATAGACTAGAGGGGCAAGCTGTGGTTCCCCACAATAACATCTGCAACCTGCTTCTGGATCACAGAGCTAGCCCTGGCTTTAGGCCTCACTACCCAGGAGAAATCATGAGATCAGGAACTTTCCTACCTCCCAGGCTGCTGATTCAAGTGCAGAGATGCAAGGTCCCTCCCACTAGTCCCGTGCCTCTTAAACTGCTGTCCCAGATGTGTATGATAAAATCTATTATTGTATATGTTCTGTGGGCACTTAAATATAATGTATAATCTATTGTTGGTGAATAGAGTATTCTACAAATGCCAATTAGATCCTGTTGGTTGGTGTTCTTGAGTTTTTCCATATCCTTGCAATTTTTTTGTCTAGCTGTTTTACCCATTTTTGAGAGAGATGTAGAATACTTCAACTAGAAGTGTAGATTTGTTTATTTATCCTTTTAATTATGTCAGTTTAAAAAATTATTTTAAATATGTGGGGTACAATTCAGGGTTAGGTGTACAAATGGTCACAGTACAGTTATAAGTTTGAGCCTCACTTTGGTTCCCACTTCACCTGGTTTGAAATCAGATACCCTTATTGTTGAAGTGTGCCTTCCCTCCCTTGGCACTGCCAATCTCTTTCTTATAGTATTATATAATTGTTCAGGATCTGCTTATGAGGGAGAACATGTGGTACTCAGTTCTTTGTTTCTGTGATAGATCACTGAATATTATAACTCAAGAAACAGCAGATGCTGGAGAGGATGAGAGGACAAAGGAACACTTCTACACTATTGGTAGGAGTGTAAACTAGTACAAACTCTGTGAAAGCAGTGTGGAGATTCCTAAAAGGTCTAAAAATTGACCTTCCATGTGACCCAGCAATCTCCTTTCTGGATATATACACGGAGGAACTCAAATCACTCTATGAAAAAGATACCTGCACACACATGTTTATTGTAGCATTATTCACAATAGCAAAAACATAGAACCAACAGAGCTGCCCGTTGAAAGTAGACTGGATTAAAAAAATATGGTACATATACATGAATATTATACAGAATATTATATAGCCATAAAGAAGGACAAGTTATGAACTTCAATTATATTAGTTTTTACTTTGCATAGTTACCACTCTGTTGCTTGCTGCATACGCACTTACAATTGTTATGTCTTCTTGGTATATTGATCTATTTATCATTATATAATGTTCCTCTCTCTGATAATTTTCTTCGAGTAGAAGTCTGCCTCACATGATATTAATAAAGCATCTCCAACTTACCTTTGATTATTATTTGCATAACATTTATTTTTTCATCATTTAACTTTCTCTACTTATATAACTATATTTGAAATAAGTTTCTTGTGCATAACATACAGCTTAGTCATATTTTAAAATATACCCTGCTTAACTCTGTCTTTTAATTGTATTATTCAAACCATTTATATTTATTGACTTTTACATTATTTTCCGTTGGTGCTCTGTTTCTTTGCTTTTTTTCCCTCTGCCTTTCATGGATTACTTGGAATAATTTCTATAATCCCATTTTAATTTATCTGTAGTGTTTTTGAGTGTTGTCTTTTTCTATAGACTTATTAGTGACAACTCTTGGATTTTATTATATGCAAATAACTTATGGCAGTCTATTGGTGTTATCATTTTTACCAGTTTGAGTGGAGTAACAGAAATCTTACACCACTTTATGTCTCTTTACTCTCCCCTGTTTGTAATATAATTGTTTTAAATAGGCCATCTGTGTACATTTAGAACTATATCTGTGTCATAATTTTTGCTTCAAATATTAAACATAATTTAGAAAAGTCAAGAGAAGGAAGAAATCTAATGTGTTTATCCATGTTTTTGCTTTTCATGTTCTCTCTCCCTTCTTTCCTTCTATCCTTTCTTTCACACCTCATCTCCTTCTTTTTGATGTTCCAAGGTTATTTTATAAGTTTCTTTTTGTTTAGAGAACTTTCTTTAACCATTTTAATAGGATAGGTCTGCTGGTAACGGGTTCTCCTAAATTTTCCTTTATCTGAGAATGAAGAAGCATTCCCAAAGAATATTTTTCCTGGATATAGGATCCTGATTGGACAGTTCTTTTCTTTCAAAACTTAGAAAATGTTATGCCACTACCTTTTGGCTTTCATGGTATCTGATGAGAAATCTGTTGTCATTTGAATTGCTTTCTCCTTGTATGAAAGGCGTCATTTTTTTCTTGCTGCTTTCAATATTTTTGTTTTAGTTTTGGAGATTTTGACTATGATGTGTAATGCTGTAAATTTCTCTGCATTTGTCTTGTTTAGGATTTGCCCAGATTCTTTAATTTGTCGTTCTATATCTCTTCCCAAGTTTGGGAAGTCTCAGCCATTTTTTTTCAAGTATTTTTTTTCTTCTTGCTCTTTTTCTTCTTTCCTTCTAGAACTCTGATGAAACAAATGTTAGATATTTGCCAACGTCCCTGAGACTTGTTTTCCCCTCTGTTGTTCATAGAGGATAATTTCCTTTGTTCTATATTCAAGTTCACGGTTTCCTTCCTCTACTCCTCCATTCTGCTGTAGATTCTACACACTAAAATATTTCTCCTGTTTATTTTTTTAAGTTCTAAAATTTCTATCTAGTTCTATCTTCCATTTATTTGCTGAGCCTGTTTTTTCACTTGAAGCATTTGATCATGACTGCTTTAAAATATTTGCCAAGTAACTATAACAACTGTCATCTAAGTGTTGGCATTTATTTATTGTCTATTTTCATTTGGCCAAAGGTCTTTTTGGTATGACAAGTGATTTTGGATTGAAACCTGGGCATTCTGAGTATTGTGCTATGAAACTTTGGATCTCATTTAGGCATCTCTTTCAGCTGGCTTTATCTGATACCGATTTGGCAAGGAAAGAAAAGGAGCTGCCTCATTATTGTCAGGTGCTGGTGGGATTCCAGATTTGGTGGTTTTTCTTTTTTGAGAAACTTGCCCATGGCAGGTCTTTCTGCCATGAAACTTTCTCTTTCCTTTTCTTCTTCTTGCTAATAAACTCTATTTTGAAATTAAAAAAACAAACACAGAATTCCAAATTCCTCATTTGTTCTCTGTTAACAAACCTGATGCTGGGAGTTCCTTACTACTGCTGGGTGAGGTGGGAGGTCTGCTCACTAGTAGCCCTTCATTGATATCTTTCTGGATGGGAGAGGCAGGAGAGCCTCATATCTAGTCCCTGTGTAACCTTAGGCTGAGTTGTGTTGGAAATGCTCACTGTTCACTAAGATATTAACCTAGCAAGGAAGAGAGTGTCTTGTTACTGTGGGGTGGGAGTGGAAGCAAAGGCTTCCCATTCATACTGTAGTGGTGGGTTTGTAATCACTCAGCAGGATCAAAATCTCAGCTCCCAACTTGGCCTTCTCTGATAATACCTAGGTAGGTTGAATGGAATGCCTTGGCATAGGATAGTGGTGGAAGTAGGTTTTTCCACCTAGTTTTTGTCATTGATGTATGAGACTTTGTCATTAATGTATGATGTCAGAGATGTATGAGACACAAACGAAAACAAAATACAGGGAATTTGCTGTGATTTTTTTTAAAGTTTCTAGATTGATTTTCTCTCCACCTTTTGGAGTCTTTTAAGATTTATTTCATGCATAATGTCCAGAGCTTTTCATTGTACTTGGCAGTAGTGATTTGGAAATGTGTCTGCTTCATCTTCCTGCAAACAGAATTTTTAAAATATATTTTTTATGCTCAAAATTGGGTCTATAAAAGTTATCTTTTTGCAATATATAGTACTCCTTTTTCTACTATTTATACAAATCCTTATTCTGGTTGCCTTTCTCCTAGTTAGTTCCTATAGATCTCTTCATTATCTGCTCAAAGATCACCTCTTTTTCCTGAATTCCAGTCAGGTTAGCCCTGTTCTATGCTACTAGAGTATCCTAATCATCATATGTTCTTGCTTTGCACTTTGCACCTTGCATTAGAAATATCTGTTTGTGTATAAACTTTCTTCATTAGGCTATGTGCATAACATGGGCAGAGTCTTTTGAGTACCTGCTTCTGGCGTTTATTTCTATAGATTCTTAAAACATATAGCATTATTGTGCCTTTTTATTTGAATTTATTACCTGAAGATAATGTTGCTACCCATGCTTTGCTGGATCAATTTTTGTTCATTTTTATTTTTAAGCTTTTCTTTGTCTTTTTAATATCATGTGTCATACATAAGTAGCATTTTCATTTATATATATATACAATATAATTAATTTTCCTCTTGTCATATTTTATGTTCTTTTTGCCTTTATACTCTTTCAAGTTTTTCTTTTATCTATTTTTTCTGACTTCTTTTTTATCTTTTATTTCCCTCTATAGACTAATTTGTTTTTTGATTTTCTTTGTGGTCTCCATCAATCTGAGAGATATTCATGCTACTCAAAATTTTACTAATGTCTGAAAGGTTTAAATCCATATTTCATCAACTATAATAATAATAATAATAAGGGCTTTTGTATTTTCTTCTGTTAGGGGCAGAGTCATTTTGATTACAAATTAAGAAAAAGTAAACTTGCTAACAACAACAACAAAAACAACAACAACAACAACAGCAAAGAGGTCAGAAGGGTAAAGATGAAGTTGGTCTTAAGAATCACCAGATCCAAGGACTTGAACAGTGTTAGAGCTTTATGGCTTTCACTCCTGTTCTGACTCAAGGTCTTATTCTATCTCTCACTTGCTTTCTCTTTCATTCTCTCTCTCTTTCTCTCTCCATCTCTCATCTCTGTTTCTCTCAGTAAGTCGGTGTCATTCTGTCTTATAGCAGTCTGACTTTCTCTCCCAAATGACTTCATGGCCTCAGGTAATTTTGAGCTTAGCATTAAAGTTGTAAAATCAGAAAAAAAAATCCTGGGAAATCTTTATTTGTCTCAATTGGATAAATAATTCCATCTTTGGAACACTTATTTGGTCAGAGTAATGAAAATATTGAAACTGTGCTGTATTACTGGAAAATAAAAAAAAAAGAGCGTTAGTTAAAGAATGACCATATCTACTACATTCTTTGTGTATATAGGGAGCAAAACATAATTTTATTCATTATTCCACACATATTTATGGAAGAATTACAAATGCTGTGTTTTTCCTTATTATGGGTGTTAGTTAGAACCATTGAGATTTTAGAACAAGAATATTGTAATTATAACATTACCTTTATATTCAGTACTTTCAGTTATGATAGTTTTGACATTTCTTTTAGCTTTTAATGCTAAAAATATATTTATTCATTTTATTGCATTCAGAAGGTCAACTATACTTCTACAATAATTTGGGTTTTATCAGATCTATTATTCATATACTGGCAGTTTTAAGTTTCTTGCAACAAAGCAAAGAAAAAACAAAAAACACCTGTTAGAAAGGACGAAGTAAATCCGTCTTTATTCAAAGATAATATGATTGTCTATGTAGAAAATCTGACAAAATCTAAATAAAGGCTACTGTACCTAGTAAGTGAGTTTAGCAAGGTTTCAGGATACATAATATACAAAAGTCAATTGTATTTCTATGGGTAATATCAAACAGTAGGAAATGCAGGTAAAAATGCCATTTAAAATAGAATTGAGTTTTAAAATAGTGATAAATCTAAGAAAAGATGTGAAAGATCTGTACACTGAAAACTGTAAAATATTACTGAGATAAATCAAATACCTCAATAAATTGAGAGATAATTTGTTCCCCAATCAGTCATAAGATTCAATACAGTTAGGATGTCAATTCTCCTCAATAGATCTATACATGATTTTAAAATCCATGTGAAAATGCAAAGAATCTAGACTAGCCACAACAGCTTTGAAAAGAGAAAATAAAGTTAGAAGTTTAAAAACACCTGATTTTTAAGATTATAATTAAGTTATTATCCGAAACTATGAGCATCAAAATAAACACATCAAGTAATGGAATAGAGGAAATAATATAAAAACTAACTCATAGATATACAGCTAAGATAGACAACAAATTTTTGACATATTTCCAAAAACAGTTCAGTGTAGGAAGAATGATCTTTTCAACAAATGGTACTGGAACAATTGAATATCCATTTGCAAACAAACGAGCAAACAAAACCCAACACTTATATCCATACCGCACAACATATACTAAAATTTACTTAAAATACATCAAAGATGTAAGTGTAAATACTAAAACTTTTAAATTTATGGAAGAAAATTGAGTTTCTTTATGGCATGTATTTTCTAAAAATATTTTATGCTCTATTTGTATGCTTGCTGACTTTTTTCTTAGTTTTTACTTATTGGCTCTCTCTTCCCTAGTACAATGTGGGCTCCATGTATACAGATACAAAAAAAAAATAAAATAGGAAATCTTTAGTGGAAATTTCTTGACAAATGACCAAAAGGAGATGTTGACCAAAAGGCTATTGACCAAAAGGAGCTGTTTTCTCAAAAGCGATGGAGTAGACAGACATACCAAAATATAAAACTATCGATGGCTGCCTTTTTGTTTTTTTAAAGCATTTTTAGGCAATATATGCATTTAAAATCACTTGATTGGCTTTAACAAAATAGCAAGAATGACTTACTGGTGTGTTTGGAAAATGCAGAAGCAAATTCAGATGCTTTCATATTGATGGCTCCCAATCAGCAAATATGCAATGTTCAATTTTTAAAATACTTTACCTTGTAAAAAGGTTTGATATTAAATAAATTTATCAGATTTGTAGTTTTCTATAGATTTGCTATCAAACTGACTTTATTTTTATCTAACAGTGTTTTCAGGAGTATATTATCTATTTGGCCAGCCATGTGCATATGTTGGTGGTTGTAGGAGCTGTATGTATTTGTGTGTACTCTTTCATTAAAAAAAATATATATCCCAGATATGCTGGGGCATAATTTATAGCTGAAAAAGACAAAGACACTGATTGTAATGCCAATGGAGTAGATAATTTTTGCATATTAATGCTAATTGTATAATATTGTTTTACTATAATGAGATCATATATTATATTTTCCCTTTCTAAACTACTGTTTCATTAACAACAATTGCTTCTCTCTTCTGGCTTCAAGTTCTCCCTCTTCCCCTGTCTACTTTAAGCTGGAGGACAGCACAATAAAGTGTTTTCCTCTCATATCTGTATTCTTCTTACCAAGGCTGGAAAATGACGACGTGTACAAGGACTCAATGAACAGAAAGGAGTCATTTTGTTAACGTTTTCCTTGTGCTCTTAATGATTAATAAAGTGTTCCCTCATAGAAAACATGGATTTATAGTATGTTCACATCAGAAAAAAGATAAATTATATTATTATTACTGCAGCTATTTATTGAGAAACTGCTTTATGCTACACTTTGTACACATTGCTGCACTTAATCCTTCAAACAACTTAGACAGGGGTTATTATTTCCATTTTACAGATAAGGATATTGAGGGTCAGCAGGATTCAGTAACTTGCTCAAGATCTTTCTGTGGATATAAAATTTTAATCTTGTCTCGCTGGCTCCAAATTTTACATTCTTAATTTTTTCTTTTTTGCACCTCTTCTACAATTTCTGTGCCTTCATTTAAATAAATGGCGAAACTAAGGCATGATGGTAAAGACTAAGTTATCCAAGGTACATGTATTTGTATTTAATACAAACACTATTTGCAAAGGATAATGGTGATCACTGAAATGTATGTAGGCAAAGACGAATCAAATATAGTCTTTTTCTCCCTGTCTAAATACTAATTTATAATTTTATTGGGGGAGGTGAATGCATACAAAATTAGGCAGATAAAATGAATTAAGTGGGAAGAACGGAGAAATTCCTGGTGTGGGTTAAGTATGGAAATAACCCAACTTCCAGCCTGAGAAAGGCAGGCCATTGTATATTTCATGATTTAATTCCAGTCACAATGGTGTCACTGTGGCAGTCTTAGAAGTCACGATGGGTTGGGGTCAGCTAAGCCAGACAAAGGAGTCTGCTCTTATAACTGTTTTTAATAGCTTAGTTGACTATAAAGCATAATAGCACAAGGGCAATTAATTTTAAGACAAGCACTCAAACCCAGGCCCCTGACAATCCTACACTTTAAAAAAAAATGTGTGTTCTTGTTTCAATAAGCAAGACCCACGACATTAGTTTGCAGGCAACTCTAATTTCAATAAGAGCTTGAGAAACCCTTGGAAATATCCTCCAAATCATTCCAAAGAAAATCTTCAAATTGTTGATTAAATAAAGTCATGGAAAAGTACCTTTGTGAGTAGTAAAATAATTAAGAGAAATTTTCCCTGGAGGGGTATTGACAACCATTTAACTAAACTGGTGATATCTATACAGACTCATCTCTGCTAACAGTTGCTGAGCAAAACTCTCTTATCTCTCAGATTACACATTATTTTATCCTAGCTGGAACAATAAAACTTTTAGGCACCATGGCAAAGAGAGTCAGGATATAGTTTTTCAGAGAGCTTATTCATTAACAGTTGAATTTTATCCATCAGACCCGTTTTCCAACCTTCAAATGTTTTACTGTCTATTTTTACAGCTATACTTGATTCTGTATTCGTATGAAAACAGTTCAATTTTTAATTATTATAAGAGCCAATTTTTCTGACTCCAAATCCTGTATTCTGCCTACTCTGCCATTGTCTCATCCCATCAATGAGTAGGAGTTCTGCCCACTTTTAGCATTCCATTTTTTGTGGAGCTACTGAAGGCCAAAAGAATTTTGTCAGAGCACAATTCCTCCTAGACCAGCTTATTTGTGATTTTGTGTGTAGTGGCCGAAAGGCTGCTTTTCCACAAAAATCTATGAGAAGGTGTTTGAAAAGTCAACCTCATGAATAATTCCATTTTGTGTCTGTGCCGATGGAACTCATGGCATTTCTGTGCAGTGTCAGTTGGTGACCTTACTTCCATTTCCTGGAAATTTATCTTGTCTACAGTATTTTAATCTTTTTTAGCCTGAATAGGAAAAAAAAAATCTTTATAGCAAGACGTACTCTCATACTAGAGACTAATTTGATTTCATGTTTCTGTGAAGGTTTTTACCTTTGTATTTAAGGGAGCCTCTATGATCTTCCTATTCCTAGTTAGCATTTACAGGCTATTTTACAACCCATGGTTAGCATGGAGAGTAGGTGATCTTGAGAAAATATATTAAAAATATTTTCATAGTTAATGTTTCTATAACTTTATAAGGTTTATAACAGAAAAAAATTTACAGAGACTTAATCAAGAGATAACACTCAAAGATTTAAGGCAACTGGCAGCCAAACAACGTGTATACTTGTTTCTAGCCTATGAGTGATTTGAAAGTCTGGATAACATCAGTGGAATTTGGGCCCCACCTCGGTCATTACTAGCTGTGCGATTTGGGGAAAATCACTTATCTTCTCTGATCTTAGTGAAGAATTCAGATATAAGCACTTGCCTTATGAAACTTAAGAGTTAACTAAGAGATTCAGGTGATTTAAAATGTGAAAATATTTAGTTAACTATTCCTTGCTTTGACAGTAAAAAGGGTAAGATTAATATAAAATATAAATCTCTTAGATGTATAAATATAGGACCTAAAAGAATAATTAAGGCATATTAGTAACAATGATAAGTATCAGAATAATAATATTGGGGTTAGCTATTATGAAGGTAATGATAAAATATCTCCTTTTTCTTTTGCTATTGTTCCTTGCCAAATAAATCCTTTAAACGCTGACATTTTCTTTTGTATGTGTATGACTTTGTCCATCTCCTGACTCAAACCTTGATTGTTCCTAAAGTTGTGGCAAAGTGGAGACAAGCATAATTTTGAGACCCAAGCAAAGGCAGGAAGAGGCAGGAGCAGGTTTGACGTGAGAAGGGATAATGGACCCAGGCTCCAGTGTTTTCACTATAACCAAACAAACATAAATGACGACTTTCAAATGATTTTTTAACATTAACAGAAAAGACAGGTGTTTCAATTTGATAAGTAACAGAACAGGTAAGTTAATTATTAGCCTGGAAAAGGCTTTTAATGTTTTGAGCTTTACCAGTTGATTTACAAGCAACTTGACTGTTCCAGAAAAAAATCACAATAATAATTTTTAAAGTGACCATTAGGGTTTTAAAAACATTTCACATACTTACTTACTTATTTTTCACAACAAACAAAACCCTGTAAGGTGGGTAAAACAAACAAAAACTGGGCAGAGATTTGATGTCACATAGAAAACAAATATTCTCTCTGCTCTTTCTATAGAAAGAACACATATTGAATTCTTGATTTGAGGAAGAACAGCATGTAGCTGAACATGTTTTCTTGTTCTGGCTTTATTTTCAAGGAAATGGAAGTTGTAAGATATAAAAATCACAACAGGAACGATAATATAATTCCACAAATTCCTTAAGTTGAGAACACGGGAAGAAAGGTTTATTACCAAAACGATTGACTCGGAGTCTCAATTAAAAATAGATTTACTGAAGTTTCAGTGGCAGATATTTGCTTTCTACAAATAAATCTCCCACCTATCTTTCCAACATATTCTTAATGCAGCTTAATCCAATGGTTCAAAAATACTTATTGAGCAACTACTGTGTGTGAGGGACCATGCTAACTTTTACAAATTAGCAATTGACTACATTTTGTGAGAAGATTCGATGTCAGTGCTATCAAATAGAACTTTCTACAGCGATGAAAATCTGTTTGTTTGTAGATGTGCTATCCAATATGGTAGACACTAGACAAAAGTGGCTATTTAGCATTTGAAAACTATAGTAGTTTGAGCAAGGAACTGAATTTTACATTTTATTTACTTTTATTTTAAATAGTCATAGATGGCTAGTGGTAGCACATTTGACACTATGGCTCTAGGTCAAACTCATAAAGGCTGACCAGGTGATGTTTTTGATGGAAGGCCTTGGAGAAGTTACATTTTGACATACATTTTATGTAGAAATGATGGCATTGAGAAACTGTTTTTTCCCATCACTTTCTCCAACACCCATTTTCTTATTTTTACTGTGTTCCTGCAGTGCCTTTTTCTCTTCTTCTCTTAATCATCTTTGAATGTCTGCTGATCTGGTTTGACACTGCAACCACAGTTTTCTGTTCTGATGTAATATTCTGTCCTCTCCTATTAATTACCTGAGTTAGAGATTCCTGTGGGTAAATTCCTGTCACTTCTTGGAACCTCAATGAAGAACGGGTCATATAAGAGCCTTCCAAGGCTGGGCGTGGTGACTCAAACCCGTAATCCCAGCTCTTTGGGGGGCTGAGGTGAGGGGATCGCCTGAGCCCACGGGTTTGAGAACTGCTTGCACAACTTGGCAAGACCTCGCCTCTACAGTAAATAAAAAAATTAGCTGTACATGGTAGTGCCTGCCTGTAGTTCCAGCTACTTGGAAGGCTGAGGCGGATCACTGGAGCCCAGCAGGTCAACGCTGGGGTGGCCCGTGAGTGTGCCACTGCATTCCAGCCTGGGCAACGGCATGAGACTCCAACTCAAAAAAAAAAAAGCCTATTGAAATCCATCTTTTATCACAATTTTATTATTTTTTGATATTTTCTTCTTCCTTTAGACATGTATTAACAACTTGATCGTATCAATCTTTTTCTGATTGCTCTGTGAGCATGTTATTGCTTTCCAACATGCAGACAAAACAGTTGTTATAGTAATACCATTCATAACCTTTTCATGGTCCCCATGGTCTTGCATAGTCTGGTGTGGAACTGCCTCTCTGACATTATTTTAGTCCCTCTTTCCTTCACTCACTGTGCTCTAACATTATAGCTTTCTCAGAATTACTACAAACACGAGCATCCTGACTGCCAAAGAGCCTGTGCTTGTCTTACCTTGAACTTGAGTTTAATTATCATCTCATTAGAGAGGCCATTTTTGTTCACTTTATCTAAAGCAGTCACTCTCTTCCTCCTATTTACTTGTTTTCACAAGCTACATTCGTTTTTTTTTTGTTTATTTATTATTGCTCAATGTTTTCCTAGAATGAATGCTCAGTGAGGGCAGGAATGTTGCCTTTCTCTATGTTTCCAAATATATCCTATTTTTCTCATGCAGGGCTTGAAAAAAATGGTAATTGCTCAAGAACTTTTTGTTGAATCAATGAATAAATCACAATTAGTCTAAGGATTCATAAAACTGAATTTATAGCAAGTTGTAAATGTGATTCTATTAGTAGCTATTCCTTAAGCCTGTGAATTTCTATTGATTTCTTTTCTATAGACATGTTGTTGCATAGGTTAACAATTCAAATATTTCTGGGTGTACTACATGCTAGGGTATTTGTGAATATTAATAATATAATATGTTGTCACTCATGAGAACTACTGAGTTTATTGGGAATGTCAGATATGTAAACATTAGTTACAGTTTTGTATGATAAGTTCAATGACAGAGAAACATGCTGCCTTCATCTCCCTGAGGAGGAGAACCGAACAATGGCTATGAAGGGAGAGCACGACAGTTGTGATGTCAAATGTACTATAATTTTGGTGTTTCAACAAAATGTAACTTGAGGATGTAGAAAGAGTGTGAATTCTGAAGCTTGGGAGCTTGGTTTTTTAAACCTTTTTCTGCTATTTTATATCTAGATGACCTTGAACCAATTGCATAAATTTGGTGGCCCTCAATTTTTTTTCTCTAAAATGGGACAAACAAAGGAGACTTCCATTATCGGATGGTTGTGGGGACTAAGGGCCACATTGACTTGTAGGACCCTCAGTAAATGTTTCCTCTTATCTTCCCTTCCTCTGTTTAACATATCTCTTCAACTAGGAGTGTTTTGTTTGTTTGTTTGTTAGATAATTTATTGGGGCTCCAAATACAATTCTACTGAAATACAATTTTTACTTAAGTAGACTGAAGACTTCCACTGTTTCATACAGAGGCCTCTGTCATACAAGTGAAAGGTTGTATTTTGGCCGGTCCACATTAACTCCTAGAAAATGAGAGTAGTTTCTCATCAAGGTTTTAATCCTGGAAGATCATGTTTTGTGAAGCTGAAGCAGCAAGAGTGTGGATATCGCTGTCTTATCTCTTAGCTTCCGTGGAATGAACTAAAAATTGAAGTTGCCTTTCTAATTATTGGACAGATGTTTTATGCCAAAACAAGATATTTATCTGAATACATTATTTTTCTTCTTTAGAGATGTGAGTACATAATTTTCAGAGCTTCATCAAAAGAGAAAAAATAATGTTACTCAATAAATGTAAGAGAGAATGTAATAATTGAGTTTTGGTGAAAAGAGCTGGATCAGCAATCAGGAGTCAGGTAAGACTGGGTTTTTGTCATGAAACTAACTCTGCAACTTGGGGCATGTGAGTCTTTGAACCACTCTGAGCTCCAGGTTTGTCGGTTTGGACTGACATCTTTAGGTTTAAATGATACTTCAGGTACTGCATTTCTATATGTACATTTACGAAGCACTTTTTAATTTTAGAGATTTCTCATATATATTCCTTTGTCTGGAATGTTCCCCTAGATATCCACAAGTTTCACTTCTTCATCTCCTTCGCAACTATGTTAGCATTACACTAGTGACTCCCCTCCTGGACTTTCTTTGAAAACTGCAACTTCACCTTTTTCTTCACTTACCACTTCTTCTCTCTTTCTTCATTTCTCTGTACCACTTACTACATTTTAATGTACTTTGCAATTTACTTATTTATTGTGTTTGTAATCTGTTTCCCAAATCTGAAATGTTCACATCTAGTTGGCACACATTTTTGCACTTTGGTTTACATCTACAATAAGACCAGATAAATAACAGGTATTTTAATAATATTTGTTGAGTGAAAGAATGAATGCACACTCTCTTTGGGTTCTAGACAATCCTGTAATGTAGTTTGAATATTTATTCATAGTTTAGAAATGAGGTATAGTAGGAAAATCAAAACGTAACTTCTATTCCTGATTCTGTATTGTTCAACCTTCTAAGCATGAGAAGACTCCAGAAGGTTTCACTGAAAGCCTTCTGTCTAGAGCTGGAGGTCTAAACCTGCAAACCCTCCACTGTTTATGACCTTCTAATGGCATTCATGGCATGTTTGTCCTTATGCTTCTTAATTTGCTTTATCTTAGTATATTTGAAAATGTTGTATTATTTTACTAATCCATCTGAGTACAATTTCAAGTGTCTTTGGAATACAATTGAAAATATTGTATAATTCTTTTAAAAATCATATATGTGTTTATATACATGTGTGTATATATATATATGCACAATTAATTTAGAAAATGCAGATGGGAACACAATACAAAAAAATTTAACAAAATTGCACTGCCAAATGGTAACCACAGTGAACATTTTGATAATTTTTTTCTTGCCCTTCATTTACATATACATCAATCGGCCATTTATTCAACAAATATTCGTTGATCATTATATGCCAGATTTTGATCTAGCTAATACAGTGACTGCAGATAGGTTTATTCATATTTGATAATATAAGAATATGTCATCTGTGTTACTTTTATACTATTTTGTAAAAAAGTCATATTTACAGTGAACATCACATGTCATTAATTGTTTTTCTATTTCAATTTAAATTTAAAAGCATCATTTAACCAATGGTGTGATAATCTACTTCACAGTTGTAACAAAAATTATTCAATCAGTTTCCTCATTTTAGGGTATTTTGGTTGTTTCCAAATGTTTAAGTTTCTTTCATCCTTAAAGGAAACTGCCAGGGTAGGGGGACATACCTCACCAACAAGGGTACCTGCATAATGAATATTTGTATACCTAATCCTGAATTTAAAAATAAATTTAAAAATAAAAACTAAAAACAAAATAAAGCAAAAGATGAAAGTGAAACAAACAAAAACAGTGTTGTAACTCTTTGATATTCTCAAGAGCAATGATCTTGTCCTTTTATTCATTTTTTTCCAGTGCGGTAGCTCTTATAATATTATTTGACCGATGAGAAAACTGAGAAGTTATTTGCTAACAGCGAGTGCAGTTGGGAAATGGCTGAACTGATCATTGAAGCCAATTATGACCGCAAATTCCATATTATTTCAGCTACACTGGATTCACATGGGTGAACAGAAAATGATTTTCTCTTTAACTCCCTCTAATAATTTTCAATACTATTTCAATACCAAGGCTACCTGAGCTGGCCTACCTTCTGAGGTCAGGCTTATTTTTCCAGTCTTGTTTACAATAGCAGTTTTTTTGAGATCCCAATATCTGCTCTTTTTATGACAAATAATCTTCTATTATATTCTACTCCTCAGGAAAAATCTTTAAACTCTTTCATGGCATGGTGTTTAAAATCAGCAAGGATGAAAAGATTGCTGCTCTCAGTAGTTATATTTTTAGACTGGTCACAAAGTATTAAGCCACAAATAAGGCACACTAACAATGAAATTTTAGATACTGGTTACATTTGAGATGAATGTTTAAACAATTAAAGATTGTTATATAGTGAAGTTACCTAGTGGTAGAAAGTGTGCTTTAGATATATGAAATAACCTCAGCAAAGGCAGGAGTCTGAATAATTATGCTGGATTTAGAGGACAGTGAGCTACACATTGTGTGTGAGGTATAAATGAAAGCAAAGAGAAATCAACCTATAGCTACTTTCTGGGACATGAAGTCTCTGGAAGATGGTGCTTACAGTGTTGTAAGCTGATCCTTTGGATGAGGGGCAGGCACAGTACATTAATTTACATGTGAAGTTCTAATGGGAAACCCAATTAGACAGGATGCCTAATTGCTGTGCTTTGAGATACTCAAATCATTGAAGTATTGACAGTGTTATTACACGTACAAACACATGTGAACAAACTCTGAGGCCTTGAACATGAATGTCCTTGTTATATACTGATTAAATAAATAGACTTCCTTATGTTTCCAGGCCATCATTTATATATGTTGGATTGAACTGTCTTTTAATTTTTGTTTTTTTGACCAAAAATTAGAAAGACAAAATTGAGTATTATTATTTTTATATTTTATATTATTACTTATATTTTTGTAGTGGTGGAGTCTCAGTATGTTGACCAGGCTGGTCTTGAACTCTTGGCCTCAAATGATCATCCTGCCTTGGCCTCCAAAAGCACTGCAATTGCAAGTGTGATTCATGAACCATTACTGGCCTGGTTATTCTTTTTTTTTTTTTTTTTTGAGTTGTTGGAGTCTCACTCTGTTGCCCAGACTGGAGTGCAGTGGCCGCTCCCGGCCACCGCAGCCTTGACCTGCTGGGCTCTGGCGATCCTTCCGCCTCAGCCTTCCAAGTAGCTGGAACTACAGACGTGCGCTCCCACACCCGGCTAATTTTTTGATTTATTAGAGATGAGGTCTCGCCAAATTGCCCAGGCAGGTCTCGAACCCACGGGCTCAGGCAATCCACTCACCTCAACCTCCCAAAGTGCAGGATTACAGGCTGAGCCACCGAGCCCAGCTTGATTATTCTTATAAATAGTGCCTTAATAGAAGACTCTCAATTGTTTAGCCAAGTAGACTTGACAAGCTACTTTGTGCCTTTGAGTCTCAGATTGCTTCTGTGGAAAATGAAGATCTAATAAACCTACCACTTACTGTGATAATTAAATGAAAAAAAAAAGTGTACATAAATACCTGACTAGTAAAATGTACTCAACAGGTGGTATCATTGTTAGTATTATTTCAGTAGTGGTACATCTTATGCCACAATATCAGAAATAGAAGGAAGTAACTTCTTGGTTCATTAGTATTCATTCATTTATTCATCCATTTAACATATATTTATTAACTATTTTCCATGTGATATGTACTGCACTAAGTTTTAGTGGTAAAGCAGAAGATATAATAATGTTCCTGCCTTCATGGAGCTCATGCTCTGTAAAAGCACATATGTTAGTTTTCAGTGGCTGCTGGAACAAATGACCACAACTTCAGTGGCTTAAAATAATAAGTGTATCATCTTCCAGTTCTGTAAGTCTGAAGTCCAACTTGGATCTCACTGGACTAAAATCAAGGTGTTAGCAGGGCTGCATTCCTTTACAGTGACTCTAGGAGAGAATCTGTTTTCTTGCCTTTTCCATTTCCCACAGGCTGTTCCTATTACTTTGCTCATGGCTTTCCTATTACTTTACTTTCCCTTCTTCTGTCTTTAAAGCCAGCAACTTTGCATCTCTTTGACAATTCTCCTGTTATCACATCTATTTCTGACTCTGATCTGTCAGAAAATATTCTAAGGACTCATATGATTATGTTGGGCTCACCTGGATACTCTGGAATAATTTCCACATCTCAATCTTAATCACAAATGCAAAATCTTCTTCTCCATGAAAGACAATATATTTATATGTTCCAGGAGTTAGAGCTTGAACCCCTTTGGGAGAGCATTATTCTGTCTACTACAAGGCACACAATGTAAAATAAATAATAAGAAAAAAAAATATGAATTTGTGGTGTGGGTGTGAGTTGATGATAAGGGTTAGGGATTAAAGTAAAGCAGGGTAAAGTGATTAGGGAGATTCAGGGAAGAGAAGGGATTACTATTTGTATGGGGTAGTCAGAAAAGTTTTCACTGATAATGTGACATTTAAGCAAACATCTGAATTAGATTTATGCAGAAATTTTTTAACAAAGAAACCTACACTGCTGTGGAGCAAATGTTTGTGTTCTCCCCAAATTCATATGTTGAAATCTTAGCCCCCAGGAAGATAATATTAGTAGGAAAGACTTTAGAAAGTTATTAGGCCATGATGGCAAGGGCAAACCCATCATGAATGGGACTAGTGATCTTATAAATGAGACCCAGAGAGATCCCTTGCAATATTAGGACACAATCAAAATACTGTCATCTATGAACCCGAAAGAGGGCTCTCACCAGACCCCCCCCCACAATCTTCCAGCTTCTTGATCTTGGACTTCTCAGGCTTCAGAACTATGAGAAATAAATTTCTGTTGTTTATAAGCCACACATTCTACGGTATCCTGGTATAGCAGGCCAAACGGACTAAGATATACAATTTAAGCTTTTATTATAAATTTAAAATGCATACAGTATATCTATTCACTAAACGCTATCAAAGGGAAAAGGCATTTTTGTGCACATGTTCCTTCAGATAGGACACTAATCATGCATTGTCTGAAATTATTCTTTTCATTTTCTTTCAAGTGGACCAAAAATCTAAAGATACTGATCAAAGCAATTTAAATTCATAGTATTCTGCATTTTGATAATTTTGCCCCAGTCTTTTACAGTTGTTTCTATGGCAAACTTTTTGTTAACTTGCCTCTTTTAACTCTCATTTTATTAGTTTTTACAAAGGTTTGACTAAATTATGTAATTTATAATCACAGATACAACTGTAAATTGCGAACAAGTAGAAAAGACTTTCGATAAATAGCATTAAAATAATGGAAGAAGTATATGGGTATATTTAAGACTATTGACTGAGTGAGAGTGCCACAAATAATGAATATTTAGTTTATGGAGAAAGTGAAAAGTATCATTGCTTTATCTGATGTGTTGATTAAATGATGGTCTCTTCAGAAAGCTCCTACAACATCACTCACTTGAATTCAATCAGACCTTATATCTCATAATTTCATAATTTTAAAATTATGGTAAGGTGTAGTAGGTATAAGATAGAGATGAGTTTTGTAGTATAAAAATTGTTGAAATTACAGAGTTAGATTTGTTCAATATTTATTTAAAGAGATATTCTGTTGAAATCATTGAGATGATTCCCCATATAACTATGTAACTAAAATCCATATTTCTACTTTTCCATTGAATCACTCAGCTTTGTGCAAATTACTTATTTTCTCTGAGTTTTTTTAATCTGAAAATTAAGGATAATAGTAGAACCTACCTCATAAAGTTGCTAAAAATCTCAAGTGGATTAAATTCAGTATAAAGCTTAGAAAAATGCTTGGTATGTAGTCATCCAGCAGGAAGTGTGAGCTATTATTGCCAATTAAACTGCCACTAAAAAATCGTTATTGTATGTCAGGAGCTGTCAAAAATACTGTGGATATAAAAACCAAACAAAAGGTTCATCTTTTGAGTTTACTTGTAGTCCAGTGCTGTGCTGATAATGAAAACCTTACAGATATCATAGAGTATAAGAGTCATTTGAGAAGTTCTTGAAAAATACAGATGTTATCTATCCATTTGAAAATATTGGCTCAGTAGGAGTGGAAGGGGTATGGGAAACGTTATTGTTAACAAGCACTTCAGGTGGTCAGAAGGCCACTCTGAAGAAGCAGTGGGCAGGTCATCCATACATTAAAATCAAACTCTTTAACATTGGATACTCACTTTGTGTGTGTGTGCTTCCACTTCTGTGTACCATGTGGTTAGTAGTGGCAGCCTAAAGGCCCCAACATGTCAACCGAGGAAAAGGTCAAAATGGTTTTAATTTTTTAGATAAATAGAACGTTAAAGACATCAGAGAGCAGAGGAAGAATCAAGAAATAGATGAACCACAATTTCAGAAGGAAATAATTATTCCATTGTGTGATGACTTGTTTTTTTCTAGGGGTGTTTTCTGATTCTTGATGTGTGAGGAGATCAGCCTTGACCAGACAGAGTGCCTTTGCTGGGAGAAAGAGATGTTAGCCAGGCTTTAGTGTAAAGCCTGGGACAGGAGTAATGAATTCAGATGTGGGACATCTGAACTGTAGAGCTGCATGGACAGCTGGGGGGATAGAAATAAAAGTAAGATAAAAAATTTATAAAGGCAGAATGAAATTTTCCACAATGCAACAGTACTTAGAAGGTATCATACCCCAATTACAAATGACATAACTGGTCTCCCTGGTAGGCACTGCTTGGTGAGAGAGGTAAGAACCTCTAAAGAGCAGAATTATTTCTTCCATACAGGTTTTCAGAGTTAGGGAGATAGACAGAGACAGAGTTAGAGAGAGATAAGAGAGAGAAAGAGCAACACACAGACACACATACACACGCACACACACACACACACATACACACACACACACACATAGAGAGAGAGAGAGAGAGAGAGAGAGAGAGAGAGAGGGAGGGAGTTATTAGAAAGATTAAAAAGCATGTTTTATTTGTATAGACACAGAAAGATTGAAAACAAATGATAAAAATTAAACATAAAAACACTAAACAAAGGAAAGCTAGTATAGCTATAAAATATTAAACTATAAGCAAGAATCACTATTAGAGATAAGAATATTTCAAAATAAAAAAGAGCCAATTCAATAGTATGTCAGCATAAAAAAAATCTGCACATGCCAATAATATAGTTTTAAAACATCTGAAGCAAAGATTAGAAGTAAAAGAAAAACATAGAAAAATACACAGTTATAACTGAGATTTTAACACACAGTTCTCAATAGTTGATTTGTTAAAAACAATATAAAATCCACATCCTGCTTGGTTTACATTCAATTTTTCATGTAGAATTTTGTGTTATGTGGTCATCGAGCTTCTTGTCAAATACTTTTTTATGGCGAAACACTTACTACGTTTTTGAGGTAACCCAATCCATCTCTAAAGAGCTCTAGTCTAACTAGTGACCCAACTTATTAAGAAGCTGTTTTTGGAAACTAAAGCATGACAATAATATCTGCTTTAAGAACATTCAGCAATTTAGTGTCAGATCTGAATCATGAATTCTGGTCTCAAAATTCATAATTCAAGTAAATATTTTCTAACTGAATTATAAATCTTACCTGACTGGATTAAAAACTCCTTGAGTGTAGGGACTTTCTCTTTCCCTTTTTGCAATATATGCCTTTAGAGAACTCACACGTTACTGAACACTTCAATAAGGGTAGAGAGGGGTGTTGATGGGAAAAGATGAAACAGCTCATAAAGCACTACTTTCATACCCATGTGGAGTTCAAAACACTACTTACTGACTGTATGCCCCCAAGAAACCCCCTCAAACTCTCTGACACTCACTTTTCTCAGTTTTGATTTAAGATTGACAAGCTATGCTGTATTTAAATAGCCTGTATGGCTCAGGGACATAATATGTGTTAAATATATAATATCTCATAAATATTTACTGTTTAACTGAGAGACATATGAAGAGTTGTTGGTAATTATCAAATGAAAAAAAGCTTTGAAACCCTTCGATGAGGAAGACTGTAAGCATATATAGCAGGTCAAACTAGACTTATGATAAATTCAACACATTAGAAAACAGCAACCAGTTTCTTTGTGACAGTGCATTATAAATACACTTTTGTTTATCTAAATGTTTTTTTAGGCAGACTTGTTTTTTAATGTGTATAATTTTTCTCTTACTTATTCAAAGTTTAAAATGGCTTCCTATGAGACAATTAATAAATATTTCCCTCTGCTAGAGTGATTTTTTTTTCAGCCTTATCCAGAAAGCAGAGACCAATATGATAATAAGTAGAAGCACAAATATATTCTCTCTTTAAGATAGCTCTGGTCAAAGGACAGGCTCATTAATGTTGTCATGGCAACCATCCCTCACAGGTTACATGCTTGTGAGCTTCTACTAAGATGCAAATTCTAGCTTAAACAAAGCAAGCGTACTCTAAAATGGCCTGTCAACTTTCAAGGGGGAGTGAAGCGCTCCAAGAATTTTATTTTTTCAATATGCAATGTATGGTTTAGAGAAGCTTACTTAATTGTTTTGCCTTATATGTTAATTTTTATTTAATCAAAGTATATTTTGTCCAAAAAGAGAAAGACGATAGGTTAAAATGGGATCTCAATAGAAGCTTTGCTTTCACATTCATTTGCTTCTTGGTATCACCTGTCTTATCAACCTTTATCCATAAATCAGTCTAAAAAATTTTCAACAAAAACTTATTCTTGAAGGCCTCTTCTCATCTTGGATCTATGGTTTTTTGCTTGTCCATACTGTGCCTACCCCCATTACTATGCCTTTACAAAGATGGTAGTCCAGAAATTGAAGAAGTTGGAGTGAGAAAGTCTCACTTGACTCAGTACCTTGAAGTTGGATCCCCTCTCCTCCAATTTGTGTATCTTGACCTTGGCCCATTGAAGATGCTGCTGTTGGTTCACTTCCCCAAAGAAGAGTGTTATAGGGAACACTTCTTGTTTATCTTTTTTTCCAAGAAAAGAGGAACAGTGAATTTCTTCAGGCACAGCACAATCTTTATTTGGACTATCTCCTTGGTTGGTGCCATTCATGTGTTTCTAAAGTTAGAGCCAGGTACACACTTCTTTGATTTCCTCCACTCAAGTGTGGAGGGTATACTGCCCTTCTTGCCTGCTCCTTCACTTCCTCCATCCAAGTGCATCCTTTATTTTCTCCATCCTATTCCTGTCTATATTCAGATCAATCAGCATTTCCAGTGCCTGTGTTTGGCCTCCTGACCTGCTTTTTCTGTCCTAAATGTGGCAGAGTTTGCAAGCTATGCCTATGTTCTTCATTCATGAAGCTGGCTGGGTATGGCACCTGCTCATAAAATTTGAGATTTGGAATAGGAAGGAGGAAGCCCGAATTCGGTCTCAGGATAAAGCTACATTTTGGAACACCATCTAGGTAACCAGAGAGTCAGCACATCTTTGATGGCCAATTAAGTGACAGATTGTTTTCCAGGCACAGGAAATTGACTAGTGAATAGAAAGAGTTCTCACCCTCAAGGGACTTGTATTCTAGTCAAAGGAGAAAGAAATATGCAAATAAAAAAATAATAACATTTTATATTAATAAGTGTTATATCGGTCAATATAGGCAAGGCAAGGTTTTAGTAATAAACATATCCTAAAATCAAAGAGGTTTAAGACAATGAAAGTTAACCTCTGGAGAGGCAGATAAGGGCTACATCATGTTGAAACTTGTATGATATGGTATAGAATTTGAAACATTCTGAAAAGACATTGGTGGATTTTAAGCATGTGGGTGATACAAGAAAGTTTTCTAGGTCTAGTTTCTATGTGGAAGATATATTGTAGGTGAGCAAAGCAATGGAAATGCCACCAGTTAAAAGGTTAATGCAGCTGTCCAGGCAAGGTAAGATATTGGCTTGGGTTACCAGTAAAGATGAAGATAAGTAGGCAGATTTCAGATACATTTTGGAAAGTGAGTCAACAATGTTCCTATTACATAAGATGTGGGTGGTGAGTGAAAAAGGACTTAGTGATACCAGCTTGGACTTTTGGTCTCAGTTACTTGGTGGGTGGTCATAATACATTTTAAGATTGAGAAGACTTATAGAAGGAACAGATTTGGGTGAAATTAACTGTTCTGTTTTGGACTTATTATATTTGAGGTGACTGTCATATATCCAACTGGAGAAGTTGAGAGTCATTGTATATGAGTACTTAGAACTTACAGAAAGGACTTAGCCTATACAATTTATTTGACCTGGGATCTTGTGAGAAATAAATTTGCCACCGCACCCAGATCTACTGAATACAGTCCTTCATTTTAACGAGTCTCCCAGCAGGGTCACAAATATAAATAAAGACCAGACCTGTATCTCTCTGTCTGAATTTTAAACTGGGTGAACTTGGATGGAAGCTCAAACTTTACTGGCTACTCAATAAACACTGCTGACCAGCACTGTCAAGTCACTGTGATAAAAAAGGAAATTTGACCCGGTTCTGCTATAAAGAAATTCATAGTCATGTAGAAAAGACAGTCTTGGAAACAACTAAAATATAATGCAATATAGTTGATAATGTAAAACATTTATAAAAGGCTATTGAAAAATATGTGGGTCTAGGAAGGATTCAGGAAGGCACCATCAAAAACAGGTAGCATTTGAAGGAGGAGGTGCAAGATGGTCACCTAGAAGCTGCCAACTGGTGCCTCTCTCATGGAACAAACCAAGCAAGACAACCCCAGCAGTCAAAAAAGTCCAATAGAGGAGCAGGTTGAGATGGAAGATGCATTCCACAGCCAACAGAGAAACAGTGGGTCTTACAGAGAATAAGGGGGAGAGTAAACTGGCAGCCTGTTTTGGAGCCAGGATCTCCTCTCCCCACTTGGGTCACATGGGAAACAGAGAGTAGCCTCTGGACATGGGGCAATGGTGAGTGTGGGAAATTAGGAACTCGACACTCCCATCAGGAACTGGAGGATCCCCCAAGCCTTATGGGACTCCAGTCCTACACAGAAAATGGCCTGGATATGGCACAGCTGCATGCTGCCAGAGTCCACATGGAGCTGGGAACCCATTCAAGCTCTGAATGCCTATGCCCAAGAACTCAATCCCTGCAGACTGCGCTGGTGGCCAGCTCCCTGGCTAGGAGAAAACTGGAATCCCAACTGCCTTTATTTGCCTCAAAGACAAATTCCATGACTACTGACAGTTCCTATTTTGAGCAAGCTGCTGTGAGAGACACTGTTGCTGAATTAACATTTGATTTCTGGATGTGGACAGCCTCTAGCATGGGAAGGGGAACTGGGAGGAGCCCTATCATCTAGGTAACCCCTCTCTCCCCAGAACACATTTGTGCAACAAATGATTCTGCCATTCCTGCAGTGCTGCCACAGTGCCTAGAGGACCAATACACCCTCTTAATTCCCACAGAGTACACACAGGTGGGGAGCTGGAACACAGACCAGTCAGACCCAGTCCACTGGAAAAACTTTGCTGGCAAATGAAACTGAGTTCTAAGCATAGACAGTCTCAGACAAGGGAAGGGGAGCCAGAGGAAGAAGCGGGGGCTGGGGGGATCTGCCATCCTGGCAACCCCTCTTTCGTTGTGTAAACCCTTTTGTGCAACAGAGATGGCTCACTCATTCTCACAGTGTGGCTACAATGGCAAGGGATCCATTTCCAACTGGGGTAGCCATTTGCACACTGAAGTTGTGAGCTGGAGAGCAAATCTAGTCTGACCTAGTATTCCCTTACCAGCTCTCCTGGCCCCTGAAAGCCCAGGGACTGAAGAATTTTGAGAGCTCCCATAGCTACACTCATCAACTAGGTCACTTGTACATTTCCCTAGAAACAAAGGTCAAGCAAAAAAGCCCACAGCCATCACCACAGTTGGCTGTCTCTTACAAGTGCCAGTTCCTGGCTGGAGGTCAACTGGCACAGACCATTTACAACATTTGAGATAATAATGCAGCTCTTAAGAAGAAGACAAGAACAAAGCTCATTTCACTGTACATCTCTCCGACTAGTTCGTAGACCGAGGGATCAGAAAGCTTCTTCAGAAGGTCCTCCAGAGATATTGATTACCAACTCTCTTTAGAATTCAACCTTTGTGGCTTTACAACAATGGGTACCCTGCAGGCACCCTCCAGCACCAGTCAAATTGTGACTGCTTCATTGGGAGGGCATCTAGACCCAGAAGAGCAGCAGGACTCAATATGATTACCAACTCCAGGGGTCAGGAGGAGTGCACCACAATAGGAGAGCACCCTGTGGGACAAAATAAATTCCACAAATGGCCACCCCAACAGTAGCAATCTTATCTAACTAAAAAACAATCAAAAGAGAAGTCTGTCACCAGCAAACAAACAAACACCACTGGCAATCCCCAAAGCTTTAATGAGTTGCACCCACAAAAGGTCTTTCCAGATCCCAACCAGTGGAATTCAGCCAGAATGATCTGTTCCTGATGACAGACATAGAATTCAGACTATGGATGGCAAAGAAACTCAATGAGATCTACAAAAAGGTAAACACATGGAACATCTAAGCCAAGAAAACAATACAGGAAGTGAAAGCTTAGCTGGCCATTATAAGAGAGGATCAATCTGCACTCCTTGAAATGAGTAATTCTTTCCTGGAATTTCAAAACACAATAGCAAGCCTCAACAGCATACTCAGCTAGTCAGAAGAAAGAATCTCAGAGCTTGAGGACTGGACTATTGAACTAACCCAGGTTGACAAAAACAAGAAGAAAAGACTTAGGAAGAATAAGAAAAGCCTATAAGAGGTTTGGAATTATGTAGAGAGACCAAACCTACAGTTTATTGGCAACCCTGAGAGAAAAGAGGAAACTGAGAACACCTTGGAACATACTTTTTGAGATGTCATCCAAGACAGTTTTCCCTAACTTAAAGGATCAAGATGCAGTTGATATACCCAAAAAGCTGCCATTCAAACATTGCTTAGCTTTGTTGTGTTTTTCTAGCAGTTCACTTTAATTTACCCTCTAGTCAGTAGTCAAGGACAGAACTGGTTCCTCAGAGGTAGGTATTGATAATTGTTTTATAACTCCATCCACAGCTTGTTTTGTACTAATTAGCTTTTTTATTTCAAGTATTTTCATAAGAAACAAGTTAACCTAATCAGCCCCTGGTGATCTGCATGACACAGACACCATCAACATGGCAACAGTCATTTGACTAGCCCATCCATCTGCCTGCCATCCATCACCTGACATCAGTACCTATGCTTACCTGCCTCTTTATGATGACATGAAATAGACTACCACCAATCACCTTAACAATCTGCCCTCACCAAAGGGAAGGTTTAAAAGTATTCAACCTCAAGCAGTCATTTGCCATTGGTTTGCTAAACTCTGGTTGGGCCATGTGGCTCTTTGAGCTATGGCCGCCATGTTTTCTAGCTTTGGCCCCCTCCCCTACCTTGGGCAGGTGAATCTCCTCTCTCTCTCTCTCTCTCTCTCTCCAATTTACTTTCCAAATAAAGTATATTTTCCAATCTAACGTTGGTGCAATTATTTGCATCTTTCACTTGGCACTGGATTGCAGACCCCTGTCTAGTCTAACTTAACATTTTGGAGGCCTCCTGAGATTGTGACCTAACACTATCTTTTTAGAGAGGCTGCCATGCAGACCTAATAAATTCAGAGAACTTCTAGCACACTAGAACACTAGAAGACTATCCCCAAGTTACATAAAAATCCATATCCATAAGGTGAGCATGAAATAAATAATCTTAAAGGCAGCTAGAGAGAAGGAACAGACCAAGGAAGACCCATCAGTATTGCAGCAGACTTTCAGCAGAAACTCTATGAGCTAGAAGGTACTGAGGTCCCATCTTCAGCATTCTTAAAGTTAAGCAATTCCAGCCAAGAATTTCCTATCCCTCCAAAGATGTTTTATTAATGAAGGAGAATTAAACTTCTCCCAAGTCATCCAATCCTTACGAGAATATGCCACCTCCAGACCAGTCCTTCAGAAAATGCCTTACAAAGTTCTAAGCACAATGAAAGAACAGTTTCACCTATCACAAAATCATAGGCAAACAATGAGTTTACAAACAATATAGATCAAAACTAAAAAGCAACGCAGCTGCTTAATATCAATATGACAGGAACAAAACCCCACATATCAATAATTAATTTAAATGTGAATAGATGGAATGTGTCACTCAAAAGGCATAGAGTGGAAAATTAGATAAAGAAGCATGACCCATCCTTCTACTGCCTTCAGGAAACCCATCTCATTGCAAATGACCCACAGAATCAAGGTAAGCTGGAGAGGGGTCTTCTAGGCAAATGGAGAACAAAAAAGAGCAAAAGTAACTATTTTTACATCAGAAAATAAACCAAAAAAAGTTAAAAAGGACACTTAAGAGCACTACATAATGATGAAAGGCTCATTCCATCAGCAAGACATATTCATCTTGAATATATACACACCCAACATAGGAACATCCAGATTTATAAAACTATTGCTAATTAAGAGAATACATAGACAGCCATACAATTATAACTGAGGACTTTAATATCCTGCTAACAGCTCTAGACATATCAGTGAAGCAAAAAACTCACAAGGAAATCTGGAAACTTAATTTGACACTCGACCAACTGGACCTAATAGACATCCATAGACCACTTTGCCAAACAACCTATGCATTTTTCTTGTCAGAACATGGAACATACTCCAAGACTGACCACATTCTAGGACACAAACCAAACATGAATAAATTTCAAAAGGTCAAAATCATATGAAGCATCTTTTCAGACCACAGTGGAATAAAAATAAATCTCATCACCACCATGAACCTCCCAAACACACAAAAACATGCAAATTAAACAACATACTTCTGATTGACTTTTGGGTTAACAGAGAAATCAAGGCAGAAATAAAAGATACCTAAAAACAAATGAAAACAAAAACACAACACAACAAAACCTCTAGGATACCATGAAAGTAGTGTTGAGAGAGAAGTTTATAACATTGCCTGTATACATCAAGGAAACAGAGGAATCTGAAGTAAAAAAATCTAACGTTACACCAAAGGGAGCTGGACAGACAAGAGAAACCCAATCCCAGAATAAATAAAAAAAATAAAAATCAATAACATAAAGTAACAGTTGAATGAAATAGAGACCAAAAAATATCATACAAAGGATCAGTAAGCCGAAAACTTGGTTTATTGAAAGGATAAATAAGATTGAAAGACCCTTGGTCAGATTAATACAAAGAGAGAGAGAATCTTTGAATAAACACAATTAGAAATAAAAAAGCAATGTTACAACTGGTTCTAAAGAAATAAAAAAGATTATCAGAGATTACTATGAAAATCTGAATGTAAAAAACTAGAAAATCTAGAGGAAATGGAGGAATTCCTGCCATCACATAAGCTCCAAATATTGAAACAGGAAGAAATTAAAACCCTAAACAGAACAATAACAATTTGTGAAATCAATTCAATACAAATAAACTTCTCTGCTAAAAAAAACAACAAAACAAAACACCATGGACACATAGTTTATCAGCTGAATTCTATAGTCATACAAGGAAGAGCTTAAACCAATCCTACTGAAAGTAATCCAAGCAATTGAAAAGGAAAGACTTCTCCCCAGCTCATTCTGTGAGGTCAATATCATCCTGATAACCCCAAATCACAAAGACTCAACAAGGAAAGAAAATTATAGGCCAATTTCTCTTATGACATTGGTGCAAAAATTCTTAATAAGATTCTAGCAAATAGCATGCAATAGCACATTTCAAGCATCATCCATTATGACCAGGTGGGCTTCATTCCCGGATGCAGGACTGGTGCAACATATGCAAATCAATAAATATAATCTATCACATAAACAGGTGTAAAATCAAGAACCACATGATTATCTCATTAGATGCAGAAAAAGCATCAGATAAAATCAAACATCCCTTCCCAATAAAAATCCTCAAACATCTAGGCCTCAAAGGAACATTCTTCAAAATAACAAGAACCAGCAGTCAACATTGTACTAAACAGGCTGAAGCTAAAAGAATTCCCCCTAAGAACTGGAATGCTCATACCTCAAATTTAACATAGTACTGGAGCTCCTGGCCAGAACAATCAGACAAGAGAAAGAAATCAGGTGTATTCAAATAGAACAAAAGGAAATTAAATTAGCCCTCTCTGCAGATGATATGATTCTATACCTAGAAGACCCTAGAAAGTCTGTAAAAAATCACTTTACACTGACAAATGAGTTCAGTCAGATCTCAGTATACAAAATCAGTGCTCAAAAAACAGTTGTATTTCTATATATCAACAACAAACCAGTTGAGACCCAAATAAAAAACCCAGTCTCATTCATAATAGAAACACACACACACACACACACACACACACACACACACACACACCTTGGCATCCATCTAACCAAAGTGGTGAAAGACTTTTACAATGAGAACTACAAAACACTGCTCAAGGAAATCAAAGATGACACAAACAAATGGAAAACATTCCATGTTTATGGATCGGAAGAATTAATATCATCAAGATGTCCATTCTATTCAAGGTAATCTATAGATTCAATGCAATCCCTATCAAATTACCAGCATAATTTTTCACAGACCTAGAAAAGACAATACACACATTCATATGGAAGCAAAAAAGAGTCTAAATAGCTGAAGCAATCCTCAGAAAAAAGAACAAGACTGGAGGCATCACACTCCAAACTTTAAACTTTACCACAGTCTACAGTAACAAAGACAACATGACATTGGTACAGAAAGGACACATAGAACAGTGGAATAGAACAGAGAATTCAGAAATAAAACCATGGACTTTCAACCAACTCATCTTCGACAAAGCCAACAACAACAACAACAAAAACATTGGGGAAAGGAAATCATATTTAGCAAATGGTGCTAAGAAAACCGACTAACCCATGCAGAAGAATGAAACTGGATCTCTACCTATCATCATATACAAAACATTAATTAAAAATGAATCAAGGGCTTAAATATAAAATCACAAACTATATGAATCTTAGAAGAAAACTTAAGGAGCACTGAAGCATTGAAGTTGGTAATTCATGGCTACATCCTCAAAAACAAAGGCAGCAAAATCTCAAGTTGACAAGTGGGATTTTATAAAGCTAAAAAGTTTTTGAACAGCAAAGGAAATCATTAAGATAGTAAAGAGACAATCCACAGAATGGAAAAAAAATATTTGCAAACTGTGCATCTTACAAAGGCCTAATACCTATGATCTATAAGGAACTCAAATGAATCGACAGGCAAAAAACTTAATAACCCCTTTAAAAAGTAGTGCCTCTTTCCTGTAGTCCTAGAACTTTGGGAAGCTGAGGCAGGTGGATTGCTTGAGCCCAGGAGTTCAAGACCAACCTGGGTAACATAGTGAGAACTTGTCTCAAAAACAAAACAAAACAAAACAAAAAACAAGCTGGATGTGGTAGGGCATGACTGTAGTCCCAGCTACTCAGGAGGCTAAGGTGGAAGGATAATCTGAATTTAAGAGGTCAAAGCTGTGGTGAGCTGTGATGGTGCCACAGCACTCTAGCTTGGGCAACAGAGTGAGACCCTGACTCCAAAACAAAACAAAAGAGGGCAAATGACATAAATAGTCACTTCTCAAAGGAAGGCATTTAAGCAGCCAACAAACACACAAAAAATACTCAGCCTCACTAATCATCGGAGAAATGAAAATCAAAACTACAATGGGATACGCCTCATGCCAGTCAGGATGACTATCATTAAAAAGTCAAAAAAACAACAGGTATTGGCAAGGCTGCACAGAAAAGGCACCGTTTATGGGAATGTAAGCTAGCTCAGCCTTTGTAGAAAGCAGTGTGACATTTTCTCAAAGAACTAAAAATTGAGCAACCAAAGATCTAAGTCATCCCACTGCCAGCATTGTACCCAGAGCAACATAAATCGCTCTACCAAAAAGACACCTGCACATGTATCAAACATTTCACCAAAAGTGGACTGCATGAAGAAAATGTGGCCCATATACACGATGGGTTACTACATAGCCATAAAGAACAAAATTATGTTCTTGGCTGCAACATGGATGCAGCTAGAGACAATAATTCTAAATGAACTATCACAGAAACAAAAAAACTGAATACCACATGTTCTTACTCATAAGTGGGCCCTAAACAATGGGAACATGAACACAAAAGTGGGAACAACAAATGCTGGACCCTGCTAAAAGAAGGAGTGAGAGAAGTGGGATAAGGGGATACAATGACCCACTGGGTACCATGTCTACTACTGTGGTAGAGAGGGCTCAGTAGAGGCCTAAATCCCATCTGCACATGAATTACTTTTGTAGCAATTCCTCACCTGTACCCCACAACTCTTAAATTTAAAAAAAAAAGGAATTTATTGAAAAGTCATTCATGTATAGATGACCTTTCTAGCTATATCCTCCTGGGGATTTTTCTCTGTGCTTATGTGGAGAGAGATACCATACCTTTAAGTCACAATCCATTGGAGTTTAGGCTTTCAACCTAAGAATTTTGTGGGGGACATAACAGGACCCTAGAGAAGAAAGTATTCCACAGAGAAAGTTAAGTCAACGATGTTAAATATTCTTGAGAGTTTAAGCAAGATGAGATCAGAGAATTGGCTATTAGTTATGGCAAGATATGGGTCATAACTACCTTTGATGAGAGTTATGTCAGTAAAATCAAAGGGATTAAAATCTGATTTGAATAAATTGAGAAAAGAATGGTAGGAAAAGAAATGAAGACACTGTGTATAAATATTTCAAATATTAAAAGTAAAACTTTTGATGTAAGAAGAAGCTGGATAATTGGATAGTAGTTTAAAGAAATAATGATTAAAACCAAGAATTTTGGATGAGAGATTTTAGGGCATGCCTGTGTTCCATTGGGAATAAGTCAGTGTAAAGGAAGAATTCAGTAATGCTAAAGAGATGGGAGATAATTGCAGAAGTAAAGACTTTGAGATGGTGAGAAGGACAAGGTCAAGGTCACATGGATAAGGGGATTTAAGACATACTTTCTGAATTATAATAGGAAGGGAGGCAGAGTTTGTGGGTACATATTCAGGTGGGAATGATGGAGCAAAAAGTGAAGGCTACTTGTCTGTTAATGTTTACTTGCTTTATAAAAAATTGCTAGTTTTCTAGAGACAATAATATGGGAGAAATATTGGGGATTTGAGAAAAGAAAAAAATATGAAATAGTAATCTTGCAAAGTGGAAAAATTAATTTATTAGGGATGCACAGTAGACTTTGGTAGTGTTAAGGCTTCAAGCCATAAATCTGAAATAAGTCTCTCAAGTAAGGGTTTGATTTCTCCAACCAGGTTTAGTTGTTCAGGTAAAGATACAGATAGCAGATTCAACTAGAGTTGGAATATTGTTAGTTTGACATGGTTCAAAGTCCCAGTAGAGTCAAAGAAATATTTGAGTTAAGTACAAGAGGAGATGGTTGAAAAATTATGAGGTTTGGTCAAAAAATGGGATGCTTGGGATTGAGCTTTTGGAGGTATGCAGTCATTCATAAGCACACGGTTGATGATGTGCACATGGGATTGGGAAGCTGAAGTGGAATGAAAAAAATATCTAATAAGATCAAAGAATGGAGATGAGGACATTTGATGAATCATTAAGATTAAGATAGGATATAGTAAGCTAGAGGCTAAAGTCAACAATAAATTAAGGAGAGTGACTGGGGTATCAGGAGAGCACAAAAGTGGTAATGGTAAGAAAACCGTAATATATTATTCAAAAGAGCCGGGGTATTATAAGAGGAAGACAGGAGACACTGTTATAACGGGGCAAAGATAAGCAAGGTAAACATTTGCCTCATTTACAACTCAGCTTCAAGAGGGTTATACAGAACAGCGTGATGGTAAGTGGTGTTGGATGACCTGGGGAACTTGGTCTTCTGATGGAGACTGAGGTGACAGAAATGTCTGATAGGTAGCTTGGAAATCTCAGGTGGGATTCACCCCAGGTTGAATGTGTTGTGGTAGTCTGGAACATTCTGTCATTAAACTCCTGAGGATGTGTGTTCTTATCTAAGTCTGGGGTAAACATAACATTATGAGAAACCCTATGTTGTGGGGATTTACAGTTTTTGCCAATTGTATATGTCCTCCATTACAAGAATTCTGAAGGGAATAATTGGCAAACGGTAAGACTTGGCATCCTGTACTCAATTTCTTCTTTATAATATGACCTTGGGCCATTTAATTGCTATGATTTTCAGGGAATATAGTATTATAATCTAGAGGGAGAGAAGGAACTACAAGTGACTGCCTTGCACATAGATGCAATCGACAATACTGTTTTATTTAATTAAAAAAATGAAAGCTCAGAAAATTAAATGCTCCAGGGTTCCCACTCCTATATGAGTTCCTTTCTTCTTGGTAGAGTTTTGGTCAACAAAGAACTAGACTGAAAATTGGGAGATCTAGACCTATGTCTACTTCTAATCAATTAAATGAGTGACCTTTGGCAAAACAAACAAACAAAAAACAACAAAAAGCAACAATTCTCTGTGCCTTAGATTTTTTTTTTTTACCTATGCTACAGAGGTAGTTTATGCTGAGCACATAAATGTGTAGAATCAAATATTGATGCATTTATGAGTGCTTTGGAAATAAATTGTTTTCTATAAGTATTTTAACCATCTCCTGTCTTGGTGGTAGAATGAGCATCATGAGTAAAGTCGAATTTGTTCTATGTACGTAACAAGCAAATACCATCAGCATCATGGCTGGAACAGTGTACTAACATAATGATGGGTTCTAAGGTATTTTGGGTAGGGGGCATTAGTCTGGTAGCCAAAGGAATTGATGCATATAGGAGTGCTTTGGAAATAAGTTGCTTTCTATAAGTGTTATAACCATCTTCTGTCTTGGTGGTAGGATGAGTAAGGTCAACTTTGGCCTATATAGTTCATAAACATATCATCAACATCATGGCTGGAATAGTGTACTGACATAATGATGGATTCTAAGGTATTTTTTTGGGGGGGAGACATTAGTCTGGTAGTCAAAGTTTTAAAGAGATTACCAGTTTTTAAGTCACAAGACTTAGTCTTGTAGACCAACTCTGCTATTTCCTAGTTTGGATGAATCAATTATTTTCTCTGGACCTCAGTTTTTTTGTCTGTAGAGATTTTAATATGTGCTTTGCCTCTCTTGTGGAAATATTGTAAAAACCAAATATAATATATATCAAAGTTATTTCTTTAACCGTGAAAAAAAAAATTTCTACTGAAATGTGATGAAGGCAGAAGCCATGATTGATTGTTTTTTTTTTAATCTTAGTGACTAGTAGGCAGCATGTTACACAGCGGGAATTTTTAAAAAGCTTGTAGAAATGAATTGTGACTCTGACTTTGAATTTGAGTGCCTCTTCTTTCTTTGTTTCCTTATAAGCTTAGCTCCAAATCCAATCATGAAATCTACAATGTGAGCCCTTTTCTGTTTCTGAGTTCTATGATCCCCAGAGTTACCCACCCACTTCAGGGTGAAGTCTGAAGTCTTTATCCCAATGTTATTCGAAAAATATCTCAGCTAATTATTGCACCACTGTAAAGGTCTACTGTTACCCTCCTATCCATATTATAAATGTGTAATACTGAAAAGGCTGACTGGAGATTGGCCTAATGTGCAGAGGTAGATTTCATTTCCTTAAATCAACACTCAAATGCAGTTTTTGTTAAGAATTATTCCAAAAGTAGCTTGTTTTGGATGATATGCTGCTGATATTAATATGTATTTAAAATGTTAGTACCTATATTATTTATATGTTTCTGATTTTTTTTTCTTACAACAATTACTTAAAAATGCAATAGCAACAGGCAGATTTTGTCTAGTTGTGGTGGAAGAGCAGGGATATTTTGAACTCACTCTGGGAAAGAAGAAGCAGGGGCAAGCAACAGTAGGTGAACAAGAAGGTAGGAAATGAACGTTTTTCATATGAAAAGAGTCAATTCAATACACAAACAAATGCTGCTTACCTGGAGAATGGAGGAGGGAGGCCAAGGTTACGGATGGAAATATGGGAAAAGCAGCATTTGTGAGGTGGGGCAACATAAGAGGAGCAGCCAGAGACCTGGAGGTAAGGTTCAGCCACAGTTCAGATATCTGTAGGTTTGAGTAATGTCTTTAGGCATCTGTGCTTGTTTACAAAGGCACCTCTTTGAAGACCTTGCTTTTGCTTCATTAGGCATGCCATGTATAGCCAACGTGGAGAATCTGTGTTTGCCCCTTACCCGACAAAAGACCGTAATTCATTTTAGAGAGGAAGGCTCATCCTTCCTCTGAGATCTGAGAAAGAAGGCAGTCATGGGCGTTTATACTGCTCCAATATTAACATACTACATGTTAGCACTTGTCTTCCCTATCTCTTTCAATTCCTTCACCACTGGCCTTCACTACTTCTTTCTCTTCCTTTTTTTCCTTTCCTTCTTTTTCTCCTCCTCTCCTTCCTTGCCCCTTCTCCTCTTCTTCTCTCCCCACCCCTTTTCCTCTTTCTCTTTCTTATTTTTCTTGTCCTCTTTTAGGAGTAAAGAGGCAGTAGAAAAATAGAAAGAAATTAGAGGCAATAGCAAAACCTTAAATACTTACCAGAATAAATATACAGCATATGGCTCTGATATAGGGAAACACTGGCAAATAAGCAAGGTAATGTAAAAAGTCATAATGGGAAGGTGCTCTGAAGCTCTAGGGCATGAAAATGAAGGCAGAATTAGGCACAAATTCTGCTTCAGAATTTTAAGGGCTCCAAATCCTTTCTAAAATTGCTAGAATTAAATAAAGAAAAAATCAACAATTTATATACCAGTTAAAATATATTTGACTGCAATAAAAATATGATTTAATTGGCTTAAATAAAAGAATGCATTATTTTACACAATAGGAAGTCCCAACATAAAAGTGTCCAACAAAAATTGCACTAGACATAGTTAAGCAGGCAAGAAAAACTTTTTTCAAGACTTCTGCAACAAGGAGGAAACAGAGAATAACTCCACGGAAACAAAGAGATGGAGGGATTTTAAACTCTGGGTTGAGCTCATAGAAAAGTACTGAAGGACTTTAGGGGGGAAGTTGGTCAATAGAATTAGGCCATCTGAGTTTGCTGATAATTTCTTTCTTTTTTTTTTTTTTTGTTGAGTTGGAATCTCACTCTGTCGCCCAGACTGGAGTGCAGTGGTCGCTCCCGGCCACCGCAGCCTCAACCTGCTGGGCTCCGGCGATCCTTCCACCTCAGCCTTCCAAGTAGCTGGAACTACAGGCACGCGCTACCACACCCGGCTAATTTTTTGCTTTATTGTAGAGATGAGGTCTCGCCACGTTGCCCAGTTGGGTCTCGAACCCGCGGGCTCAGGCAATCCACTCACCTCAGCCTCCCAAGGCGCGGGATTACAGGCTGAGCCACCAAGCCCGGCTGCTGATAATTTCTTATGAAAGTTAGGCCCCTACCCTCCCAAAGTAACTGGAAAATGGGGCATTATCTTTCTTGATGATTACATTCCAAAGGAATGGCTTCCAGGTTTTTGAAAGAAAAAATTCTTGAGTTATAAAACTGTTATGGGTCTGGAGAAGATTTACATCTCAAAGGACAGAGAAAGAATTTACAATGGCAAGTTTTCTAAAGTAAATCTAAGAAAAGGGCTCAGGGACCTGTAGTCAAAAAGAAACATTTTTAAAGTTTAGTCAAGCTAAAGGGAATGTTAAGGCTATCTTGGTCAATAGCTTTGGGGCTGACTTAATTCAGAGTATGAATGATAACCTTAAAGTGCCACAGTGTTTTTATCTTTGCTCAGCTTCACCTGAGAAAATAAAGAAAAGAATAGGGTATTGCTCATATAACTAACAGTCAAGGGTAACTGGTATCAGGCATTGTTAAATTTGGGTGTTTGAATTTTATCAAATCTGTTTTTTAAAAATTCTTTTGTTCGTCTTTTTAGATAATACTCAGGCAGACTTTCCTCTCCTGGTGGCAAGATTCTCATTATTAATTCTAGACTTACACCCTTTCCATAACAACTGAAAGAAAGTGTCTCATACTCTATAATTTTACCCAAAATTTCTGATATAATTTTTACTCTTCAGCCTGGATTATGTATCCAGCTCTGAATTCAACTCTTTGGCCAGGAGAATAGAAAATGTCCATTTCTCAGGCTGGATTTTATATGTCCCTTAAATCAAAAGGTGAGTTCTTCCCCAACCAGAGCAGTTGGTTCTCAAAGGGAAAATCATTATGCATTATCAGAAAAGAATAAAATGCATGCCAAGGAGGCTAAAATAATAGGTGATTGTGTCAGGGTTTCTTTAATTCCTCTTCTTATTTCTCTTCTGGGTACAAGTAGAATAGGGTTATGCTGAAGGTAGGAATTGAAAATACAGAACCTATGACCAAATAATCAGCATGGCTTCATTATTGACAGATAATGTAACTGAAAGATGAACTACTAGCATCGCATAAACTGAAATCTGATGTGTATTGAAGCTCTTTCTACACTAGGAGGGCAACTTGATGACTCTAGAATAATTGTTCTCCTTCCCTTATCTTTGTTAAGATTTCGTACTCTTTCAAAAATATATATAGACATGTCTGGTTCAAGTCAGACTTAGTTATACAAGCAGGCTTCTTGCAGGTGAAGTTTGGCCCTCCAACTGGCCCTCACTTCCAGTGGTTTTGGATCAGGTACCTTTTGTGATGCTAAGCCTCTCTCTGATGATATATTTGATTCCATATGGACTCTTTTGCAAGAGAGAGGTTGTGACCTATACTTCATTGCCCCTTCCAAGAGATTTCTATCTGGGCTTTTGCTGACCAGTTTAGGATCTGCCTTTATTTGAGCATTATCTCCTCACCACCCTTTGGCTTCTTCATGTTTGGCTTTTTACCTGTGTTCTCTCTTTTTGCTTTTCCCTGGATTGACAACTTGCTACTGGATGGACTATTCAGGTCTAATCTTATACACTCCAAGACACTGCTTCTCTACTCTTACCTTTGCCCTTTGTACTGCAATGTATAGGAAAATCTACATTATGCTGTAACCCAGGTCTTTAGAATATTACTTCTTAACTGGATCTCAGGGACCTCAGATTTTTATCTGCTGATAATTAAGATAAGACAGAATGCAGTGGAGAAATAAAAATCATTATGCTAATTTGTTTGGAGTGTATTTCTCATTTTAAAGCCATAAATTGGATTTTTACTTCATATACCACTTTCCGTTAAGTTTAGTTGGTATAATCATTCTGGGTTTGCTGATAGAGAAAAGCATCTTGACAAATGTTTTGGAGCTGTACCCATTTGAGTTGCAATGCAGAGTCCTTCAAAACTGCATGGCCACCAGATGTGGTAGCTCATGCCTGTAATCCCAGCACTTTGTGAGGCTGAAGTGAGAGAATTACTTGAGCTCAGGTGTTCTAGACCAGACTGGAAAACATAGCAAGACCTCATCTATGGTAAAATAAATTAGCTGGGTATGGTGGTATGCACCTGTAGTTCCAGCTACTTGGGAGGCAGGAAGATTGCCTGAACCCAGGAGGTCGAGGCTGCAGTGAGCTGTGAATGTGCCACTACACTCCAGCCTGGGTGACAGAGTGAGACCCTGATCCAAACAAACAAACAAACGAACAAAAACAAAAAATGTATGGCTATGGAAAATTTACTCAACCTATCTGAGCTTTGTTTGCCTCATCTAATGGCAAATGATGAAGGTGCCTTCTCAATGTTGCAAGGATTAATGAGATAATTTAATGCATAGCACACTCAATAAATGTCCTCACATGGTAGTATCCTGCATTAGAAGAATATTATATTTAGGTTTTGATTTCTGGCAAGATGGCAACGGGACAGGTCGGACTGTGAGAGTCTTGGCAAAAGCGAGCATCCATAAAGCCTCTCTGGGTGAGTGGGTGTGTGCTGGTGGGTGAGTGAAAGTCTGTCTGAGGGGAGGCTCAGGTTGATACACCTGGGGCTTTCCTCCAGAGGTCACTACAACCCCCCACCGCCCTGAAATTGGAGCTGGCGGAGCATGCAGGATCATCTGCTGTTCCCAAGACTACCTGAGAAAAGCCTGCTGAATACAGCTGATCCTCATAATCTGGAGCCCAGCCCACACCATCACCTGTGAAAGCAAAGCAGTTAGAGTCCTGGATCAGTGGAGAGAGAGGTCAGGGAGAGCTGGAGAGGAGCCCCACCACTGGTGAGGTAACTCCAACCGAAGCCATTTTCTCTGTCCCGGACCAGGCAGAGACCTGCATTGCTCCACTCACAACCCTAGACAGATCATCAAGACAAAAAATCAACAAGGAGATCCAGACTCTCAACATGATACTTGACCAAATGGACTTAATTGATACCTATAGAACACTCTACCCAACAACCACAGAATATACATTCTACTTATCACCACAAGGAATGTACTCTAAGATCAACCACATCCTTGGCCATAAATCAAGCATAAACACATTTCATAAGAGTGAAATCCTGCCATGCACCTTCTCAGATCACAGTGGAATAAAAATAAATATCGACACCAACAAAGATCCCCAAAACTCACAAAGACCTGAACACTAAACAGTATGATGCTAAGCAACACCTGGGTCAACTCGGAAATCAAAACAGAGATTAAAAGATACCTGGAAACAAATGAAAATGAAAAAACATCTTACCAGAACCTCTGGGATGCCATGAAATCAGTACTAAGAGGGGAATTCCTATCTCTATGAACACACATGAAGAAAATAGATCACAAGTTAACAGCCTAACAAATCACCTAAGGAAGCTGGAAAAGCAAGACCACCCAAACCCTAACTTCAGCAGAAGAATCCAGATCACCAAAATAAAAACCCAAATTCGGGACATAGAAGACAAAAAGATAATACCAAAAAAATCAATGAAACAAAAGCTGATTCTTTGAAAGGATAAATAAGATTGATGGTCCACTAGCTAGACTGACTAAGGAAAAGAGAGAAAAAGTCCAAATAAAAACAATCTAAAATGTAAAAGATCAAGTCATAACTGACCTTGAAGAACTAAAAAAGATGATCAGAGACTGTTTCATACACTTGTATGGAAACAAACTTGAAAAACTAAAGGAAATGGAGGACTTTCTGATATCATACAACCTTCCCAGGTTGAAACAAAAAGAAGTCAAGACCCTAAATGGACCAGTAACAATCTAGGAACTTGACTATGTCATAAGAAAACTACCTTAAAAAAAAAAACAACAACCATGGATCAGATGGCATTCTAGCAGCATTCTGCAAAACATACAAGGAAGAACTGATACCAATCCTATTGAAAGTATTCCAGGCAATTGAGAAAGATGGAACTCTCCCCAAATCATTTTACGAAGCTAACATCACATTGATACCCAAACCACACAAAGATCCAACAAATAAAGTGAACTAAAGTCCAATATCCTTGATGAACACAGATGCTAAAATTCCCAACAAGATCCTGGCAAACCAGATTCAACAACACGTCTCAAAAATCATCTACCACAACCAAGTAGGCTTTATCCTCAGGATACAGGGCTAGTTCAACATTTGTAAGACCATAAACGTAATTAAATACATCAACAGATGTAAAAATAAAAACCACATGATTATATCATTAGACATGGAAAAAGCTTTTGATATAACCTAGCACCCCTTCTTGATAAAAACCCTCAAACATGTAGGCAGAGATGGAACATACCTCAAAACTGTAAGAGCCATCTACAAGAAACCCACAGCCAGCACACTGCTAAACAGTCAGAAATTGGAAACATTTCCTCTGAAAACTGGAACAAGACAAAGATACCCACTCTCACCTCTCCTTTTCAACATAGTATGGAAGTCCTAGCTAGAGCAGTCAGACAGGAGAAGGAGATTGGGGTATTCTAGTAGGAAAAGAGGAAGTCAAGTTATCCCTCTTTGCAGTCAACATGATGCTACACCTCGAAAACTGACTCTGTCAAAAACCCCCTTGCATTGATAAAGGACTTTGCCAAAGTCCCAGAGTATACAATAAATGAGCAAAAGACAGTTGCATTTTAATTCACCAGCAATAAACAAACAGAAACTCAAATAAAAAGCACTATCCCATTCATAATAGCCACACACACACACACACACACACACACACACACACACACACACACACACAAACACAAAACCTTGGCATCTTCCTAACCAGAGATGTAAAAGAACTTTACAATGAAAACTGGAAAACACTGCTCAAAGAAATCAAAGATGACATAAAAAATGGAAAAATATTCCATGCTCATGGATTGGAAGAATGAGCATTGTTAAGATGTCCATCCTACACAAGGACATCTACAGATTTAACGCAAAACCTATTAAATTCCCAGCAGCATTCTTCTCAGACCTGGAAATGACAATACAGGAATTCATATGGAAACATAAATGACCACGAATAGCTCAAACAATCCTCAGCAAAAACAACAACAACAACAACAACAACAACAACAAAAAACAAGAGGTATCACACTCCCAGACTTTAAACTTAATTATAAAGCTACAATAATCAAAACAGCCTGACATTGGAACAAGAACAGACATATAGAAAAATGGAACAGGATAGAGATTCCAGATGTAAAATATCAATTTCTCAACCAACTCATCTTCGACAATTACTCAACCAACTCATCTTCGACAAATCCTCCACCACAAACCACTAGGGAAAGGAGAATCTATTCAGTAAATGCTGCTGGGAAAACTGTCTGACCACATGCAGAAGATTA
>CAUYQG010116576.1:0-12808 GCA_963574415.1 Tarsius wallacei | reverse complement strand
GCTCATACCTAGAATCCCAGCACTTTGGGAGGTTGAGGTGAGAGGGTTGCCTAAGCCCATGGGTTTGAGACCAGCCTGGGCAACTTGACGAGACCTCATCTCTACAATAAATCAAAAAATTAGCAGGGCATGGTGGCGTGTGCCTGTAGTTCCAGCTACTTGGAAGGCTGAGGTGGAAGGATCACCTGAGCCCAGCAGGTAGAGGCTGTGGTGGTCGTGAGTGTTCCACCACACTCCAGTCTGGGAGACAGAGTGAGACTCCAACTCAAAAAAAAAAAAAAAAGAGAGAGAGATTTAAAACACATTTTTAAGTGAACAAGACTAAATTGTATTGTCTAGGAATGCACATTTAACTCATAAAATCATAAAGAAACACAAGAAGTTGATTGCTACAAAAAATCATGATATTGGATATGGGTTGAGGGTTAAAACAGGGATGTGACACATGGAGAGGTAGCTGGGGTGACTGGAAGAGTTCTATTTCTTGTTCTGGGTGTGGCTAAGAGAATGCTTTATAAAAACTGATTAAATCATACATTTACTTTGTGGGATTTCTTTATCCATCTTTTATTGTACAGTAAAATAAAATTTACTGTTCTTTCTGTCTCTAGTTCCACAGTGCCCATTCTCTATTAAGCTAAATCCAATCAGAATTTGCCTTTGCAACTTCCATGAAACTGCTCTTGTCAAAATCATCAATTGCCTCTAAGTGCTAAATCCATGGCCAGGTCCCAGGCGTCATCTTACCTGCCCAGCTTTGACATAGTTGCTCAATTTCTTCTGTTGAAAACGTAGTCTTCACTGGCTGACTGCAACACCCTACTCACTGGTTTTCTTCATCTCCTTTTCTGATTTATTTTCTTCTCCATCACTTTGTAAAGTTGGAATTCCCAAGGCCTCAGGGTTTGGCTCCTCTTCCCTACTGAAACCCATTCCCCTGGTAATCTCATTCAGTCCAATGACTTTAAATAATATGCACATGCTGACAGTTCTCAGATTGGTGTATCTTCATCCTAGCTCTTCAGAATAGAATATCCAAGTGCCTACTCAACATCCTTACTTGAGAGCCTCACAGAATCTCAAGTTTAACCGATCCACAACCAAACTTATTTTCCTCCCCAATCCAGTTGCACCCCCAGGCTTTTTCCTGGCTCAGTTAATGACATCTCCAGGCTTCCAGTTACTCAAGACAAAAGCTTTTAGAGTCACCATTGACTTTTCTCATTCTCTTTTATTCGATCTGTAAGTAAGTTCTTTTGGCACCATCTTTAGAAGGCATCTGTGATCCAAATACTTCTTTCCTCTGCTACAGTTACCATCTTGGTTCAAACCACAATCATCTGTCTCCTATAGTACTCCAGCACCCTCCAAAGTAGTCTCTTTCCTTCTTGCCTTCCTGTATCCTCCATACAAGCTACTCTCAGGACAGCAGCCAGAGTAAGTCTTTAAAAGGGAAAATCAGTGCCTTTGACTCCTTTGCTCAAAACTTATTAATAAGAAAGTTTTGAAGGATCCATGTGATCTCTTTCTTAGTTACCTCCTGACTTCAAGTCCTGCTACAACTCTTTCTCTCTCCCTTTGTTAATCTTGGATATTACAGGTCTAGTTGGCAGTTCTTAAACAGACCAGATACACTCCTACCTCAGGACTGGTTGTTACTGGTTGTTCCTGCTGCCAAAAATACTCTTCCTCCAGCTATCCACATGGTTCACCTCCTCACCTTCATTCAAGTCATCATTTCAATGTGGTTCTTCTTCACAACTGTATTTATTTGTGCTTCCTGGTGCTCTCAAGCCCCCTTACCCTGCTCTACTGATTCCATGGGATTTATCACCTTCTAAAGCAGTTGATGCCTGTCTTTCCACAATAGAAAATAAATTCCACAAGGATAGGGATTGTTGTCTGTTTTGTTCACTGATACATTTCTAGTATGTTGTTCACTCATAATGGGAAGTCAATACATGTTTGTTAAATGAATGATTGCAAGGAAACATCCTCTCACCCCAAATTTCTATCTTCTTTTTTTCTTCTGACTGAAAACTACTTTGAGCATTGGGAAAAAAATAGACTTTATCTCAGATTTTCAAAAACTGAAGGAAAAAATAGATTTTAGTCACTTATATAGATGTTTCCACTAACCAATGTTTTGGGTTCTCTAATGATTTGGTCTATGATCTCTCAACTCGCTCATTCTGCAAGGCAAGCACACATTTAATGAGTACAGTGCCCATGTGCATTACCCATGAAAATGTGTCTAAAAAAGATAAATTGGACATTATGATTGGATAGTGAATTTCTTTCAAGAAGTCATACTATCTTACTATTAGTGAACATATTGCTAGCTAAATTTAAGTGCCAGTTATTTTTATTTTTATGTGGCTTGTCTCTCCAACTTGAACATAAACTACTTATATTTTAGTGTATTACTTGATACTCTTACACCAAGCCTATAGTAGGTTTTGTATATAATGGACTCTGAATCAATATAGAAATATACTTACTGAGTTGTGACAAGGATGTTGAATTCTGTGTAAGAACAGGACAGTTAAAACCATATGCCTGGAAAATGAAAAGCATATACAGAAGGAATTGAGTCCATTGCCTGGCCTTGTTACAACTACTCAACGCAATAATAATCATGCCTGTGTTTCAAGTCCTCTAGAGGTGTTTTCAACATCCCCTACACGTTGTTTATGTCTAAGTTTTGTTTTTAATCTACCTCTCCTTGCTATGTTTTCAGTTTAAATGGAGTAATTTTATTTGGAAGACTACCTATGCCTCACAATTCCCTACCCTATAGTGACTCAGGTCCCTATCAGTAATCCATGGTTAATGGGGGAAGCTGAGAATGGGGAGTCAGGGTGTCAGCCTACTTTGGAATTTAATTTCAAATCTAAGTATCTGATTTTTTTATTGATTTGTTAAAACAGGTATTTAAAAGGCTGAATAAAATTGGAGAAAGAATAGTCACCTTCAACTTTCTGAAGCAAAAGCTCACATAGTTACTGCTGTAAGAGGAGGAGAATACAAAGTTTTTCTGTTGATTTTTTTTTTTATCTTTTAGCGCCAAGGAAAAGAAGGGGCTGAGGTTCTGAATCAGGCTCCTGATACATGGCTATTTAATCTATTCCTGATTCTGCATTTACTTTGTTTTGTCTGGGAAGGATGCAGAATTTGCCATAATGAATGACCTAAGCAATTTCAGCTAATGGCCAGAATTGAAACCTTTGATAATCCCAGGTGAATAATGTTGTCTCAACAGACTGAAGGAGTCTTTTACCTGTCTGACACAATGATAGATGTAATTAGTTAACAGGGATAGTCAGAGGTTTTAGTGGAGGCATTAGCAGAGATTGCTCAGGTCATTCTTAATTATGCAAATTCTCTGTCTTCTTCAGACAGAATACAAAAAAATAAAAAGAGTAAACACAGCTGGATGAAAAGATTTCAGGGAAACCACTGAAGCTAAGAAACTCATCAGAGAAGTGATTATGTATTCCTCAGGCTAGGTAGGTGGAAAGGAAACAGTCACAAACAGAGGCCTTAACTGTGGTCAGCCCCTACTTTTTAGTCAAGCCAAAACAGCTAGGATGCCTACTAAGGATGTTTGTCCTAAGACGTATGTCACCTTGAGCAGACATGACTTCAGAGAAAATTATCACAGGTGGTTTTAAGCTCTTTCTAAGCAGCAGGCTTTCTCTCTGGGGAAGACAGACAAATAAGTGACTTTAAGCATTCTTAATCAAGAGTCAGAGAATGATGAGATGGGTTCCATAGGGTCGAACAAGAAAAGTAAGATGAAGAATACAGAAAGAAAGAGGGTTCTCCCCTAGCTCTAAATTTGCAGTTACCTTTGAATCCACTGTCATTTGACCTTCTTTGCCATTCCAATTTGAGACCCTGCATGCCTCCACTCTGCCTCCTAGCAAATAGTCAAGGCCAGGGTCAGATGTGTGAGAAGGTGCATAATTCAACATGGCATCAAAAAACAAAGGACTCTTTGCATCAGACGTGTTTATTTTTCTTGTAAGGCTTTGACACGTCAATGGTTGTCACCCGTGGTTGAGTGAAATCTTGGCATGAAATCAATTTGATGTTCAACGTCAAGCAGCTTTCTTTAATGTCTCTGGGTAAGGCAAGAAGGGCTGTGCATCCTTGAGGAGAGGCAAATGAATGACCTGGGGTCAATCACTCAGGCTTGACAAGAATCCAGCTGGTCCCCAAAAGCAGTCAAGAGAAGTGAGTATTTAGATAGTGACTCTTGCTGGTTGGCTTGCAAAAGATTCAGAGGGCAACACTGGGAATTGCTATTATCCATGCTTTTTGCCACATGGGGTGGCTAATTCTAGGACTTGACTTTTTAGCCCCAATCCCATGCTTTTCTTTTTTTCCTGTAACTTGAAGAAGGCAAACCAATAAAATATTTTACATTTTAGAGAACGAAGATTTTTTACAGCATGAAAATTATAAATAAGTTTAAAAGGCAAACATACATGCTTGATAGATTACTATTGGTGAAGTGAGGAGTACAGGAAAGTAGAAAGAGCATTGCTATTAAAGTTACACTAACTTGGGTTTGAATCTTTCTCTACCCTCTTTGCTAGCTGGTGGCCTCACAGAAGTCACTTAAATCCTCGGAGACTAGGCTCCCTATCTGTAAAATGGAGATTATAATGCCTATTTGAGGATTAAATGAGTTACAGTTTAGTATATACGGATCTTAAGGCATATTTTTATGGTGAGAAAAATTTTTGAAGTTACATCAGAGAAAAGACAAATCCTTATATCCCTTGTTGGCTCTTCAAGAGATAGAACACAGTGCAAAATATATCTTATACTGAAACCACTGTACCAGTGATTAATTTCTATGCATCCAAGTCATATTCTTAAGTTCCACTTTTCTGTTAAATTGTAAATAGAGACTAGCCTAATTAAGAGTTTTTCTGTGGTTAACAGAACAGGAATATCCAAAGAAAGAGGGCAAGTTAGTAGGGTCACCCATTTTCATAAATATTTACTTCCTAAATAGATATCTTGATGGGGAAAGTATCCAAATTGGATGCACAGGATTTACTTAACAAGTCCTTAAATGGCTTACTATGTGCCAGGCATCTGCTCCAAGTATTTTACAAATATTAAGCTATTTAATCCTTATAACAAACCTAAACTGTACGTAGGTAGGGAATTACCTCTTAGCATTCCTATTTTGCAGATGAGAAAACTGAAGAGCTAAGAGAGAAAGTAAATTAGACAAGATCACACAGCAAGTAAGTGGCAGAGCCAGATTTTATACCCAGGGAAGCTGGCTCCAGAGTCTATAATAGGCTGTGCCATAGTTTTCATATTAGCACTACTCTGCAATACAGGATTTGCTTTTTAGTCTATAAGAATATGCCATGTTTTTTAATACCTTTCTGGGTATTGATATATGCATGAACCACTGAAGAAGGCAAGCTATATTTGAAGTTCAATTCACCAGTATCCACATAAAAAGCATTATTTATAATTTATCCCATACAAATTATAGGGGTCATGAATTGTCTATAATGTTAAGAAGACAATTGTAGTTCCTGTTACCCAAAGAATGAATGAGACAAGCATATGACATATGTCATTTGCCTATAACTCTATAAGCATACAAATGGATCTTAAAACCACAATCCTTTATTGATTTATTCACTAGCAAATATGAGGATCAGAAAGGACTTTACAAGTTAAGATTCTTGATTACATTTTCTTTCTTCAACATTCATCCCAAGGAGTCTCCAACTAGGGTTAGGCCACTCCAATAACTGCAAGTTTATTGGAAATGCTAGTCCATCATCAGTTCCAAGGTGACACATGCATATTTAATAATAGCTATATTGAGATATAATTCACATACTTTTTTAAAAAGCATACAATTCAGTGGTTTGTAGTATTTTTACAGAGTTACGCAGCCAATGAGGTACAGAACATGCTATCCTCAAATATGGCACATTGGCATTCTAGTATTTTAAGGTGAAAAAAATTGAACAAACTACAGAAACAGGAAAGTCTCTGACCTTCTCTTGTCCCATTCTCCCCTTAAAGGAGTCCATAGAAACTAGAATTGACTTTGTCCTTCTTCCCTGAAGCAGGGCATAAAATTTAGGAATGTCACTCTCTGACCTCTCTTCCTTCTTTCTTCTTCCCTATAGACTCTCATATGACAGGTGTCCTATCTTATATTCGGAGGGAAAGAATGTCACAAAGGAACACCAAGAAGAATTTGAATAAACAGGAATTGCTAAGTTTCCCCCAGTTTATTACCGTTAGATCATATTTTTTCAACCTCCGTTTATAGTTATACATGACTGTCCACTCTTCATCAAACCTGTGCATAAAAATATACAATTTTTTGTTTCCTTGTTATTTCTAAAGGCTCTATGTCATTAAAACTTATTAAATAAATTTGTATATATTTCTCTTGTTAATCTATCTTTTGTTACAGAAGTCTCTGCCATGAACCTAGTGATAGGTGAGGAAAAATATTTTCTCTCCTGTACAATCATCATCACTATCTCACTGCAAGACATTCTCATCACTCCAAAAGAAACTAACAATTATTCCCTGTCCTTCACTTCCTCCAGACTCTGACAAACACTAATCTGCTTTCTGTCTCTATGGCTTTGCCTATTCTGGATATTTCATATAAATGGAATCATATAATATGTTGTTTTTGTGACTGGCTTCTTTTACAAAGCATATTTTCAAGGTTCATCCATGTTTTATCATATGTTAGAATTTATTTCATTGTAAGACTGAATAATATTAGATGGACGTACTGCTTTCTGGTTATTCACTCATCAGCTGACAGACATTTGGGTGCTTGTTCCTCTTCTATTTTTTGGAAGTATTTATGAAAGATTTGTGTTAATTCTTTGAACACTTGGAAGACTTCACCAATAGAGTGAGGGTCCTGCATTCTTTAGATCACTGATACTTGAAGAGTGATCTGTGAAGCAGTAGAGTCTATATTACCCAGGAGACTGGCAGAAATGCAAATTCTCAAGCCACTCCCCAGATCTATGAAAGGAGACTCTTAGAGAGTGGGTGAGGGAGGCTATGCTTTCACAAGTTCTCCAGGTGACTGTAATGCACACTGAAGTTTGTAGGCAACTTTCAATGTTTTACTTTCTATCAGACTGTAGTAGTTTTGGTAGCTTCTCTTTCCCTGGTTCTTTCAGGTCAAGTCCTTTTGTCATCTGTTTAGCCTCCAAGTGTTTGAAAACATCTACACTAATATATCTCAGTACTGTCTTCTTGATTAATATCTCCTTTGGCACAGCAAAGAAGGGCTAGTTTAGCATACAGAAAACTTTGTTTTGTTCCACAACACAACTCAAACTCCTAGAATAGTGCCTGAAACATACTATGTGCCCAGTAGATATTTATTGAATGAGGGAATAAATATTATTGGCAAATTAGTTTACTGTAGTCTGTTGTATTAGTTAACACTTCTGATTGAGAATGTCAGAAACCCGCTGAACAAGCTTAAACCAAAAAGATGACATCTCTTATATGGATACACTGATGTCTTACAGAACCAAGGCACTTTATTCAGGAAATAAAATGTGAGTGGAAACTGTGAAGCTTCTCTGCTACTTATTTATTTTTATTTTTATTTTTTGCATTTATAAGTTTTCCTTCTCTAGTTCCCACAAAATTTTCCAGTTTCCATAGCTTCAAAGCACAACAATGTCTTCAATGATATCAAGAGTGCTCATTTTTAAAACTCATCATTGAAGAGTTATGTTAGGCTAACTAGACTACTTTAGTCTCAATTCCAAATCCCCAAATGTAAGGATTCTGGTATGTGCAATTTAGATTGCTTCCCTTCCCCAAATCATCTTTAAATTTGGTCAAGGGTCTGGAATCTCAATGTTTAAACATGGCTATCTCCATTCATGGCAACCACAAGAATAAGGGAAGGTGACATTGAATTAGAAGATGTTGAATAAAAAAATTAGAAGGTATTAGACACAAAATGATAACTGTCTCATATTTTGATTAAACATTTTTGAAAAACCTACTCTGTATAATGGTCTGAGCGATAAGCTTCAGATAATACAAAGAAATAGAATTTAGCTTTTGTTCTAAAGAAAGACAGAATTTACTTAATAAGTTTTCTGAGCACAAGACACTACATCTACAATCTAAGTAGTGCATGGCAAGTGTCAGGAAGGAGAACAAATTAAGTGTTACACAATCTGCATCATCAACACTAAAAGCAACAGCCATATGGCATTCATTATCATGTCTCCTCTTCCCCCCATGATGTCACGAATAAAAACTTTATCTGCTTTATCACAAGGTGCTTACTCCCTTTAGTAGAAACCTTGGCACATTTTTATCAGAGTTCTTGTTATTAGGAATCACTAGGTAGCTTCTGGGCAATGAGTGCTTGTATTTTATGAATATTGTGATTCTTAATTCAACTGAACAATCCAATTTTGAAAACACCTTTAACAACGGTGCAGGGCCTTCTGGTTTATAGCATACATGCTAATGTTATTCCTCCTTTTACTTTATTTTCCTGTACTTGTTTGTTATTTCACTGAATTTCCTCAATCATTTAGGTTTTTTTCACTTTAGTACTGGTGAGTACATTTCCATATATTGTAAAATATACTTCTATAAGTTCTCTCAAGACTTTTTTTTTTGAAACAGATATAACCAACCAAAAAAATTAAGCATTTTCTTGTGTTGTTCATAAGAGGCAGTGCCAGAGAAGGCCCTGTAACCACATTTTGCTTTAGTTCCCTCTAAGTCTTGACCATCGGTATTTGGGCAGTGTGGAGAATGAATAATTAATTGAGATGAAGTTGCTAGAACCCACTTTGCTAGCATAATTTTATTTTCCCAACCGAAAAATATTTCTTATCCAAAATAACTTTTTGTGCTATGCTATTCAATGTAAATGTTATTTAGTAATCTGGATCATTACCCAGACATTTGGGTTATTTTGTTGGCATAGATGTGATTGCAGTTTTTGAGGGCAACTACTCAGCAAAAAATGTTTAAGAATGTTGCCTAGGAAATAATAGAATTTAAAAGCTGTGAGAAATGCTTTGACATTTTTCTATAGAGAGTTAGCTCATCTGTCCAGAGCGTCTGTGTCTGGTTAGTTTAGTTAATTAGAGCATGTTGCTGATGACACCAAGGTCATGGGCTTAATCCTCTAGTGACTCCTTGACTTTGTTTCTGTGCCTTGGCTGGAGGCTGTGTTCCTTGACATCTGCCTCAAACATGTTGGCTATGCCATGTGTGGAAGCCATTGCAGTGACTCTGTAGGGGCTAGTGCGTTATAGCATCTCTGGGCCAAAGTCTTCCAGAGAATACCCTTTGAAGGGCACAGGATGCCAAGGTTATCACTTATCTACCATCAATGAGCCAGTTCATCTCTTTCCCCTTCCCTCCCCAACCCTCTCCTCCTCTCCCCTCCTCTCCTCTCTCTCTCTTTTTTTGGTCCTTTTATCTTCAAAAAAATGCACAACATTGGCCTCGAGAAGAACTGAGAGACAACTCAAAGCACAAACTATCTTGTAATGGGTCAGTTAAACCAAATTTTCTTTGCATGCGGAGAGGACAGTGCTTTCATTAAAGTGAGGCACCCAGAATGTGGCTGTTTTTTTAGTTGGATACATGCACTTTGGGATCATCAATCAATTCTCATTTGATTCCACAAAGCCTCTCTACTGAAAAACATCCAGGCCTCTTACACCAATATGACTCATGGGACACTTCTGATTAATACCAAACAGGTTAATGGCTTAACTATAGTTAATGGTGCCTGCTCTGTAGCTGCAACAACAAGAATTAATAACAAATCCCCCACTCGTTTTTGCAAATCAGAGGAAAGATTCTAAGGGCCTGACAAGCTCTAATCTTTATGATTTAATGGAATCGTGTTAGAGCACAGAGAATGTAGAGATTGGGAAATGGAAAAAATTCTCTGTCACATCCCTGGCTTTAAAGATCTGAGCTCTTTCTAATACTCTGTCAACAGCTCACTGTCACTGGGGCTTTACATGACAGGACAGCCCTAGTGACAAACCATCTAGAGAAAAGATACAAGAGCAAGTGGTTCATTAGCACTGCTAACACACAGGAGACTTGATCTCTATGGAGGGGGCCAAAAAATTTAACAGGCATCTTATCACAATGAGCTGGAAGTGTGTCTTAAAGGCAAAAGGGATAATTCATTTGGTCTCTGCTTGTGACCTTTACTGATTCAATGTCACAGACACTCCAGGTGCTGAAGTTTTTGGCATTGGGCAGTCTCTGGGATAAGGAATTGGGGCTTTTTGTAGCTAACTATAGCATGTGACAAACTACCAAATGTCAGGCATTAGCACAACTTGAAACCGGCTCCCAAGAATCCCTGCAATACTTAGCATGGAGGATTTGTCGTGAGTCAAGCAAGTTTGTTGCATAGAAGGTTAGGATTGGGATGGTCAGTGCTGGTGGGAGGAAGAGAAAACCCTACATGGAGAAGGAGCCAGTTCCCAACTAGAGTACGGTGTGTGGGGGTGGGCAATAATGAGTGTGAGAGGAAGGGGGTTAGGGGATTGGTAAAGTCAGGCTTTATTTTAGCTACTGCCACAATTCTACATTATAAGGAGTCCGTGTTGTACTCATGGCTAGTGGACCACAATGTGAATGGCAACAACATGAGGAATCTTTAAGTCAAGTGCATGGTAACCAAGTGGCTGATTTGGAGAAAATTCACAGTTCTCAGCTGAGAAAAAAGAAACAAAGTTCAGTCTGCCAGGGAAGAAGATGAATAAAAACTAACTAAGCAGTTATAAAACGACTGTCCAAATAATTTGGGATTCTTGTAGGAAACGAGAATACTGAAATTTGTTTAACCCAAGCATTTACTACAACCAGAGTTCAGAGGACAGGGGCATAGAGAACTGTTTCCAGAGTAGATACAAGCACTCTGAATGAGGATCTATGGCAATAAGACTCATTACAGACCCAAACTGCAGGTGGGTAGAAAGCTCCCCAAAGAGGTCTTGCTCAGTGGAGAGATGGGCAGAACCAGTGAGAACAGAATATAAGGATGGAGAATCTCAACATGGGACTAAAGCAGTGGTCCTACCAGTTTGTGATTTGTTAGGAACCAGGCCACAACAGCAGGGGGTGAACAGAGGGCAAGCAGAGCTCCACCTCCAGTCAGTTCAGCGGTAGCAGTAGATTCTCATAGGAGCACGAACCCTATTGTGAACTGCATATGCGAGGAATCTAGGTTGACTCTCTCTACGAGACTCTAATGCCTGATGGTTGCTCCCAAAGCCTCCCTCCCCCATCGGTGGAAAAATTGTCTTCCACAAAACCAATCATGATGCCAAAAAGGTTGGGGACCGCTGGACTAAAGAATGGAGTAGTGGATTGCCTTTGTTAAAACTGCCTTGTATTCTGTCTATATTTGTTTTATTTTCCTTGATATAGATGTCTAGTTAATGTTGATGTAAAATATAACCTTAACTTATTTGGGTATATCCCACACAATAATTAACATCACTCTGAGAACAACGTGCACACTCAATTAAATCTCTTTGTCTTTACAATCTTCTTAACTTTGTTTTATTGGAAATTTTCCTGGAAATTTTTTTCCTGGAAATAATAGGCTCAGGGTTAAATGGTTGTTGATGTGTTTTAAGAGAACATAAAAAGAAGATTTTGAAGGGTTGGCTCTATGCAAGGAATCCTCTTAGAAAGGATACAGAAGATGAAGGATCAGCAGCAGGTTTATGGATCATTTTTACTGCCACTTTAGCAGGAATTTCTTCCATGCCTACTCCTAAAATGACAACTGGCAGACACAATCTGAACAGCCATCCTAAAAACAGAAGCTGATATAGCATGTCCGGATGAATCCTAGTCAGCATCCTTGATAGAGAGTTATAAATGGAGGTCTGTTTGGTGTATTATCATTTGGCTGGATTTGGATACATTGACTATCTCCCTACTCGCTCCACAATCCAGTTGCATAACAGCAACAGCTTTGGTAACTCCACTAGTGCCTGAAGAGAGAGTATGTAGATTAAAATAATCTTCTTTTCAGTATTCCCAGCACTCACAAATCCACATCTCTAATAAAAACAGATTAGACTTGTGTTGTCTAATACTATAACCACTAGCTACATGTGGCTGTTTAAATTGAAACTAAATTAAGTAATATTAAGAATTCAGTTCCTCCGTGACACTGGCCACATTTTAAGTACTCAATAGCCACAAGTGGCTAGTAGTTACCATATTGAAAGACATAGAATAGCATATTTCCATGATCATAAAACATGCTATTGATCAGCAGTGGATTAGACTTAGTGTCAATCATCTCTGTACTCCAGCACCTAAGGACAGCACTTATTATAGGCCTGCTTAGCTGGAACAAGGATTCTGAGCCCAAATGTTTGCCACCTGCCTCTCCTTCCACATCTAAGCATTCACAACTCAGACTTTCTTCCCAGCTTTTCTCTGTTCCCAACACCTTCTTTTTCTCTTTCCTTTTTTTTTTATTTTTAATTTTTTTTTAATTTTAAAGATCTAGGGTACAATTCAGGGTTAGGTATACAAACATTGATTATACAGGTACCCTTGTTGATGAGGTATGCCACTCCCTCCCCTTGCAGTTTCTCTCAACTGCCAATCCCACCCCGGTACATTTTCTCAAGGAAGAGAACATCTAAATTTCAGTTACATTTTTAATGGTTATTTGGTTTATTCAGATTTTTAAACTTTATAAACTGATTTCAGTAATTAATTTTTATAGAAAATG
>CAUYQG010116575.1:0-26428 GCA_963574415.1 Tarsius wallacei | reverse complement strand
CACTCCAGTCTGGGCGACGGAGTGAGACTCCAACTCAAAAAAAAAAAGAAAAGAAAAACAGCTCCCCCACCAATGACCCCTGACCAGGCCACACCTGTGGGGAAGGCGCTGTCGAGTCACTCCAACTCCCCAGAAACTAGAAATGACTAAAAGGGTGCGGACCTCCACAGGACGGACCCCAGGGCGCCCCAAGATCCCATAATGGGTTGAAACCCACAGAGAGAACGAACGGTGTTGGAGACCCTGCCACTAAAGAAAAGTCATGGAGGGGTGGTGTAAAGCACATTTCAAATCTGCTCAGCTGCACTCAGTAAATAAAACCTAAGCCACAGCCAGGCTCGGTGGCTCAGCCTGTAATCCCGCGCCTTGGGAGGCTGAGATGAGTGGACTGCCTGAGCCCGCGGGTTCGAGACCCGCCTAGGAAACTTGGTGAGCCCTCATCTCTACAATAAATCAAAAAATTAGCCGGGCGTGGTAGCACGCGCCTGTAGTTCCAGCTACTTGGAAGGCTGAGGCGGAAGGATCGCTGGAGCCTAGCAGGTGGAGGCTGCGGTGGCCGGGAGCAGCCACTGCACTCCAGTCTGGGCGACAGAGTGAGACTCCAACTCAAAAATAAAAATAAAAAATAACCCAATTTGGATTTTTAAAATGGCTAATCCAAATAGTTCCCTGTGTGGCCAAGGGCCGATTCATTTTGGGGGCACAGCTCTGCCAATTGATTTGAAGCATGGTTTCCCTGTGTGAGTTTCAATAAAGGTAAGATGGAACTTTTTCATTATGTTTTCGAAAGACTGAGCAGAGAAGAAAGGGGTCTTGATGTAGCATCTCAAGCAAAGTCTTGAAATACTCTCCAATTTTTTGTTGTTGTTGTTTGTTTTTGAGTTGGAGTCTCACTCTGTCGCCCAGGCTGGAGTACAGTGGTACACTCATGGCCACCCCAGCATCAACTCACTGGGCTCCAGCGATCCTTCTGCCTCAGCCTTCCAAATAGCTAGAACTACAGGCACACACTACCATGCTTGGTTAATTTTTTTACTTATTGTAGAGACGAGGTCTCACCAACTTGCTTGGGTTGGTCTTGAACCCGCAGGCTCAGGCAATCCACTCGCCTCAGCCTCCCAAAGTGCTAGGATTACAGGCTGAGCCACTGAGCTGCGTCAAATACTCTCCAATCTTGAGATCACAGGCCGTCTTTTCAATAGGCTGCAGTTGGCCACCTTGGGGGTCAGGTGGGTAGTTAGTGCACAGATAGGTGCCACGGACTTGGAGGAATTCAAGGTGACTGAGGGAAGTGAAATTCCAAATGGGATGATCCAGCCTGAGCATGTGTGTGGCAGGAGTGGGGGTGGGGGGTGGGAAGGGTGGGACTGATACCTCCACATGCTCATTTGTTCTACCTTTTCTCCACCCACCCCCAAGACGTAAGAATCTGTGCTGAAGGAATCAGGAAAGATGTCTTTTATTTTTGAAAAGAAAATGTTTTAGAAAAACAGAAGTAAATGAGAAGAGAAAAACGAACCAACTGCTTTGGACAGCTTATGTATTAAGTGCTATTTCATGAATTGTGATACCTTCAATCAAGTTGATTATATTTTGGAAGTACTGATAAAAAGTCATCAAGCTTATTATATTCTGGAGGTTCTATAATCACTAATTAAAGTGGATTTTGCATACTTAAATTAGTAACGTAGATAATCACCTCATTCCTTTTGGGTTGGGGCCCTGGCTCTCCAAGCACCTGCATCCTTTAGCTTGCCAAGGATCAGTATCCAGTTCAATTATTAATCTATTTATGGCTGGCATGGTGGCTCAAGCCTGTAATCCCAGGACTTTGGGAGGCAGAGGCGAGAAGATTGCCTGAGCCCGTGAGTTTGCGACCAGCCTGGGCAACATGGTGAGACCTCGTCTCTACAATAAATCAAAAAATTAGCCAGGTGTGGTGTTCTGGCTACTTGGAAGGCTGAGGTGGAAGGATTGCCTGAGCCTAGCAGGTCGACGCTGGGGTGGCCGTGAGCATGCCACTGCGCTCCAGCCTGGGCAACAGAGTGAGACTCCAATTTAAAAAAATTTTTATTTATTTGAGTTTAAGTTTCACTGTGTTGCCCAGGCTAGAGTGCAGTGGCACCATCACAACTACTATAGCCTCAACCTGCTGGGCCCAGGTAATCCTTTCACTTCAGCCTTCCAAGTAACTGAGACTATAAGCTTATGCCACCACACCTGGCTAATCGCTTTGATTTATTGTAGATATGAGGTCTTGCCATGTTGCCCAGGCTAGCGTTGAGCTCCTGGGTTCAAGCAATCCTCTCGCCTCGGCCTCCCAAAATGCTGGAATTATAGGCATGAGCCATCATGCCTGGGCTTAGTTTAAATATTTATTACCCATCTGGTTTTATTAAGGAGAAAGGAGGGAGGAAAGAGAGGACGGAAGTGAAGGGAGCCAAAGAAGGCAATGGGAATCAGGTATCAATAATGTTTTCCTGTTTTCCTTACTGCAGAGTTGGCTTCAGGATGCTTATTTGGCAAGTAATATACAGTATCAAGCACCTAATATAAAATTTAGGCTTGGATGACTTCCAGTGAAATCATATCACTCTTAGTTGATTATTTTTGGACTATAAAAATCACAAAGAGGCTGGGTATCTCTTTGGCTCAAGCCTGTAATCTCAGCATTTTGGGAGGCCGAGGCGAGAGGATTGCCTGAGTCCAGGGGTTCGAGACCAGCCTGGGCAACTTGGTGAGACCTCGTCTCTATGAAAAAAAAAAATAGCCGGGCATGGTAGCATGTGCCTGTAGCTCCGGCTACTTGGAAGGCTGAGGTGGAAGGATTGCTGAGCCCAGCAGGTTGAGGCTGCAGTGGCCGTGAGCGTGCCACTGCACTCCAGCCTGGGCGACAGAGTGAGACTCCCACTCAAAAAAAAAAAAAAATCACAAAGATCCCTAACTCCATTCATCTTTGTCCAGAATTGGGGAGGGATAGCAGAGAGTCGGGAGATGGTGTTTCTCACATGGAGAATCTTGAGTTCTATAATCTAAGGTTATCATGCAGTTCTCATCTCATTTTTTTGACTCACAAATTTATTGTTCCATCAGTTCTGATTTGTATTATTCAGGACTTGTTGAAATGTACTTAAGTTTATTTCAGCTAGTAGCAGCCTTACCTCTCTCATTTTAGTAATAATGTTTAGAGCTATGCTTTTCAAACTCAGGTTAATGCTGAGTAATGAGTCTTACCACTATTAAAAAAAAAAGGCAGGGGGAATATAACAAGTCAGAGGCCATCACACACAGTAAGCATTGTTTGTGAAATAGGTGAGAGGATTGCCTGAGCCTAGGGGTTCAATACCAGCCTGGGCAACTTGGTAAGACCTCATCTCCACAATAAAATTTTAAAAATTAGCCGGGTGTGGTGGCACGCGCCTGTGGTTCCAGCTACTTGGAAGGCTGAGGTGGAAGGATCGCCTGAGCCCAGCAGGTGGAGGCTGCAGTGGCTGTGAGTGTGCCATTGCACTCCAGCGCTCCAGCCTGGGCGACAGTGATACTCTGATTCAAAAAAGAAAAGAAAAGAAAAAACCAAATCCAAGGCAGTATAGCAAAGCATCTGAAAAACTGAAACGGCATTGGAACCATGGCCCACAGATGATGAGGCAGGACTTGTGATTTGAACTTAACTGGGTCAACTGCCTGATAGAACAAAACAAAGTCAACAGTTTCTAGAGCAGGGGTCAGCAATCTTCCTCATATAGGGTCAGATAAATATGTTATGCTGTACCATACAGTCTCTATCACAACTACTCAATTCTGCCATTGTAGTGCCAAAGCAGCCAAAGATAGTATTCCAATAAAACTTTATTTGTAAAATCAGGAGGAAAGCTGGATTTAGCCTGCAGGCCATAGGTCACTGATTCCTACTGTAGAAGAATTTTAACAAGACCCAGAGTTTTACAACACACCTTTCAAAATATCCATGATACAATCCAAAATTAATCAATAAAGACCTAGGAAAATGTGATCAATGGTTATGGGAAAAGATGATCAAAAGATGTCAATCTCTAAATAACCCTACGATTGGAATTATCAGACAAAGACTTAAAATAGCTATTATAACTGTGCTCTGTGAGGCAAAGATAAGCACACTTGAAATGAAGGGAAAAATAGAAGTTCTCAGCTGGGAAATGCAAACTATAAAAAGAAGCAAATGGGAATTTTAGAACCAAAAAAACACAATACCTAAAATAAAAATTCACTGGATGGGCTTAATAGCAGAATGGAGATGACAGTAGAAAGAGTCAATGAACTTTAAAATAAAGAGAAATCATCTAATCTGAAGAAGTAAAAGGAAAAAAGGTTGAAAAATAATGAACAGAGTCTCTAGGTCTAATGTTCATATTATTGGGGTCCCAGAGGAGGAATAAAGATTGGTACAGAAAAAAAATTGAAGAACTATTCTCAAATTTAGTGAAAGATATAAAATTACAAGTTCAAGAAACTCAGTGAACTCCAAACAGGATGACTGCAGATAACAAACTCCAGAAAACAAAAAAGAACAATTTACACTCATATACATAATCAAACTTTGGAAACTTAAATAAATGAATAGATCTCAAAAGCAGTTTGAGAAATAGTATGACAGTTCCTGAAACAATTCAAAATAGAACTACCAGCAATTCCATTTCTGGGTATGTATCCAAAGAACTGGAAGTAGGATCTTGAAGAGATATTTGTATACCCATGTTTACAGCAGCATTATTCACAATAGTCAAAAGGTGGAAGCAACCCATTAACAAAATTTGGTAAATACACACAAATATTATCCAACCATAAAAAAGGAAGTTATGATCCATGCTAAAACATGGATGAACCTTGAGGACATTACGCTAAGTGAAAGAAGCCAGTCACAAAAAGATAATCATTGTGTGATTCCACTTATACAGGGTGCCTAGAATAGTTACATTCATAAAGACAGAACGTAGATGGTGGTTGCCAGGGGCTGGAGGCAGAAGAGAATTGGGAGCTGTTGTTTAATGGGTATAGAATGCCAGTTTTGCAAGATGAAAAGAATTCTGGAGATTAATTGTACCTACAATGTAAGCATACGTAACATTACTGAGGCCAGGCACAGTGGCTCAAGCCTGTAATCCTAGCACTTTGGGAGGCTGAGGTGAGAGGACTGCCTGAGCCCAGGGGTAAGACCAGCCTGGGCAACTTGACGAGACCTTATCTCTACAATAAATTAAAAAATTAGCCAAGCATGGTGGCGCATGCCTGTCGTTCCAACTACTTGGAAGACTGAGGCAGAAGGATAGCCTGAGCCCAGCAGGTCGAGGCTGTGGTAGCCATGAGCATGTCACTACATTCCAGCCTGGGCCACAGAGTGAGACTCAAACTCAAAACAAAAGAAAAAAACATTACCGAACTACACATTTAAAAATGATTACAATAAGGCCAGGCCTTGTGGCTCACTTCCGTAATCCTAGCACTTTGGGAGGATTGCCAGAGCCTGTGGGTTTGAGACCAGCCTGGGCAACTTGGCAAGACTTTGTCTCTACAATAAATCAAAAAATTAGCTGGGCATGGTAGCACTCACCTGCAGTTTCAGCTATTTGTAAGGCTGAGGTGGAAGGATCTCCTGATCTCAGCAGGTCGAGGCTGTGGTGGCCATAAGGAACATGCCACTGCACTCCAGCCTGGGCCACAGAGTGAGATGCTGACTCCAAACAAAAACAAAATAAAGTGCCAGAAGGAAAAAAAAAAGTCTATATCCAGAGAAAACATATTCTGGAATGAAGGCAAAATGAAGACATTGTCAGATGAAAGAAAACTAAGAGACCTGTTGGCAGACTTGCTCTAAGAGAAGTGCTAAAGAAAGTTTCCCAGGCTGAAGGGAAATAACTAAACCAGAAGGAAACTTGGAACTCAAGGAATAAAGGAAGAACGTAAGAGGTAATTAAATGTCTTCTCTTCAGTTCTTTCAAATATTTATGACTATTAAGAAAAAATGATAATAGTATCTCATGAGCTCTTCAGTGTATGTAGACATAATTCATACAATTATAATATAAAGGAGGGAGGGTAAAAAGGACCTGGATGGTTGTAAGCCTGCATTTTACTTGAAGCGATAAAATATAAACTCTAAGGAGACTGGGAACAGTTAGGTATATCTATTGTAATCATTAGAGCAATCTCTTAAAAAAATACAAAGATAGCCGGGCTCGGTGGCTCAGCCTGTAATCCCGCGCCTTGGGAGGCTGAGGTGAGTGGATTGCCTGAGTCCGCAGGTTCGAGACCCACCTGGGCAAGCGAGACCTCATCTCTACAATAAACCAAAAAATTAGCCGGGCGTGGTAGCGCGCACCTGTAGTTCCAGCTACTTGGAAGGCTGAGGCGGAAGGATCGCCGGAGCCCAGCAGGTCGAGGCTGCGGTGGCCAGGAGTGGCCACTGCACTCCAGTCTGGGCAACAGAGTGAGACTCCAACTCAAAAAAAAAAAAAAAATACAAAGATATAGTTAGAAGCCAGTAGATACATTAAAATAGTCAAATAATTCAAAAGGTGGAAGGAAAGGGAGGAGAAAAAAGCAAAAACCAAAGGGAACAAACAGAAAAAAAAAAGTGGTAGACCAAAGTCCAACTATATTAGTACAATTAATAGTAAATGATCTAATTGGACCAATTGCCGGGCTCTGTGGCTCAATCTGTAATCCTGAGCCTTGGGAGGCTGAGGTGAGTGGATTGCCTGAGCCCGCGGGTTCGAGACCCGCCTGGGCAACTTGGAGAGACCTCATCTCTACAATAAATCAAAAAATCAGCTGGGCGTGGTAGCGCATGCCTGTAATTCTGGCTACTCGGAAGGCTGAGGCGGAAGGATCGCCGGAGGCCAGCAGGTCGAGGCTGCAGTGGCCGGGAGCGGCCACTGTACTCCAGTCTGGGCCACGGAGTGAGACTCCAACTAAAAAAAATAAAATAAAATAAAAATAAATAAATAAATAAATGCACCAATTAAAAACAAGCAATTGTCAGACTAGATTGGAGAACAAGACCCAACTACATTCTGTCTTTAAGAAATCCACACTAAGCCGGGCACAGTGGCTCACGCCTGTAATCCTAGCACTTTGGGAGGTGGAGGTGAGAGGATTGCCTGAGCCTAGGGGTCTGAGACCAGCCTGGCAACTTAGCGAGACCTCGTCTCTACAATAAATAAAAAATTAGCTGGGTGTGATGGCACATGCCCATTGTTCCAGCTACTTGGAAGGCTGAGGCTAGAGGATTGCCTGAGCCCAGAAGGTCTAGGCTACAGTGGCCATGAGCGTGCCACTGCACTCCAGCCTGGGTGACAGGGTGAGACTCCAACTAAAAAAAAAAAAAAAGTCTTCTTCATACTTCTCTTTTTTTTCTATTATTATTATTATTACTATTATTTGTAAAGATGGGGGGTCTTGCTAAGTTGCCCAGGCTGGTCTTGAACTCCTGACCTCAAGTGATCCACCCACCTCAGCCTCCCAAAGTGCTGGGATTATGAGTGTAAGCCATCACGGCTGGCACAGTCACTTGAACTTTGAAGTCGCATTCTACCTCCTATATGTTTTTGAGAAGTCTGTCTCTATTTTCAAAAGTCTTTATTATGGAGATTGTTAACTGAATCCTAGTGTCTGTTTTCCCCTTCCTCCACAGTAACAAAACCCTGATTTTTAGCTAGGCACACAGTTGCCTAGAATAGACTAATCCCCTCAACCTTCTTTGCAACTAGGGGTGATCTACTATGGCCTAAGTTCTGCTGTGAGTTGTAAGAGGAAATATTACAGGGCAGCTTCCTGTAACCTTCCTTGCAACACTGCTATTGTACATCTCCTTCTTTTTCTTTATACCCTATTTAATCTACCCCACTGCATGGAAAGTTGATATAAAAATAGCTGGAGAGTTAGCTACCATCTTGACCTGAAGACCTAGGGAAGGAGTCTAATTTCCTAAGGAATTTGTGAAATAGAATCATCATAGCAGCCCTGGGTTGCCTACTTTGGGATGTTTATGTAAAGGAGAAGTAAACTCCCATCTTGTGTAAGTCATTGCTCTTTTTGGTTTCTGTTACACATAGCTGAATTTAATCCTTATGCAGTTCCCAATGACTGAAACCAAGAAATAGTCAAATAAATCCTAGGAAGTTCTGGGTGGAGAAATCATTCCAATCTATCCTTTATAGATGAAAAATGTAGTCAATTACCTTTCTTGAGACATTTAATAGTGAGGTTGCCAAGAGAAAAACCAACAGCCAACAACCAAAAAAGGCTGAATGAAGACCCTAAATAGAGGGCCAGTCTTAGTTCTCTATGGTTTGGTGGAAAACATACTAAACAGGCAAGCTGGGAGTATAGGCTAGTTCTGACTCTGATACCTTCCTAGGCCTTGGGTTGGATTTTCCTCTGTGAACGATGAGGGATTAAACTAGGTATCTCTAGGCTTTCATCTAGCACTGAAAGTCGAGTCCATTTTCTAACCTCCATTGGATTACATACTCCTTAAGGATGAATGAAATAATCCGTGTAAAGTGCTTATCATGGTGCTTGGCACACGGCAAGGTGCTCTATAAACACTAGCCATTGGGAACCCAGCTACTTGGTTTTGTAGTTTCCATAGTATCTTTCACAGAATAGGTGCTAGGTGAGTGAGTGCAGACGTCCTGAGAGTGCCTTCTGATCTTCTGTTGAGCCTTGCTTGCCCTGGAGAAGGCCTGTCCTCCCTACCTACTAGCATCAGCAAGAAAAACTCAAGAAAAGGAGATTCCTTAGGTTATAGGTTACCCAATGCAGAGGAGAGAAGTCAGCAGATGGAGGAGGAAATTACACCATTTATTTACAATTCTTTCACTTTATCCACAATTTCCCATACAAACATAAAAACTAAAAAAATAAAACCACCACTTGGGAACACAAGTGTCTTTCTTTAATTAGTCTGGTTGAGGGAGGGTCACAAGCCCTCTCACTCTATGGAGGAGACTACTGAGGCACACTGAAGGGGGAGGGAAAGGGTTAGGAAGAATGCCTGAGAAACAGCCTGGATGAGAAACCAAATTTATACCTGGGAGGTGTGGTGGGGCATCATTGGCAAAGAGACTCAAGGGTGTCACCGGCTGGGGACACTGCTGGGCTTCCCCAGAGGACAACAGCTGCTTGCCCCCATCCCCCCACCCTCCACTACCAAATACCAAAAATTCGAACATGGGTCACACATCTCAAGAGCTGTGTGGGGTGTGAAGGTGACAGTAGGGGACAATGAGTGCTGCTCTCTGAGAAGAGCCCCAACCTCCAGGGACACACAGGAAACCCCTTTCCTTGGCACTGAGTAGTCAGTCACAGCTTCTGTCCTGAATATAATGCTGACTTAAAAATATAAAAACAAAAGCCCTCCCCAGATTCTGGGGAAAAGGCAGGGGCTAAAAACCTATGGAGAGGGCTGCTAGGGATGGGGGAGGTACTCTGTTTGCTGAAGAGGGGAGGGGCAGGGCAGATGCTCCAGAAAGGCCTGGGAAGGGGTGGGAAGAAAGGGGAGGGGAGGAAAACTCTTGAGACACTGATGCTCAGGCTGGCTGCCACTGGGTTTCCGAGCAACCCCACTGTTCAGCCAGATGCCCTCCAGCGGCCGCCCCCTCTACTCCCCTCAAGCAGGGCACCCAGGAACCAAACTGGAGTCTCTGAAGCCACCTGCCTGGCAACTTCATCTGTGCTAGTGACCTAGATTGCTTTCACATGTTGATGCACATTATAAATATAAAATCATATCTGCTACAAAGAGGACATATATTTATACATCTTTACCCATATACATAATAACACAATTTACACATAATATCTTGGAGTGGGTCATCATGAGAAAAGGGTTTGGAGAAGTAAACAGCCCCTTCTCCCCTCCCCACCCCCTCCCCTGATCCTTCTCAAGGGACACTTGTACACTTGCTCACTGGGGCCTTTCCCAACTGGTCTAATGGGGCTAGTATGGACACAGAGATTCAGACATGTAACTAAATGCTGTCGGGTATACACACACACTCACACACACATACAGACACCTGGTGAGAAAGGAGAAACAACATTCTAAGCCCTTGGGTGTAGGCCTCTTCCCAGAGCTATATGCATCAGTGCCTCCTCCATTTGGAACAATGGTCTTTAAAAGTTGCCCCTCACTGGCTCAGACTAGGGCAGAAGGGGAAGGACTAGGAAACCAGGGAGAGGGAAGAAGGGCCAGGAATCTTTTGAAAACATAAGGCGTTTTTGACCTGTAATCAAACCAAACTATGTCACAAAAACCAACGTTATCAGTTGGCGCCTGGAGGTGGGAAACGGCCAGTCCATGTAGGGACAATGTGAGTTGAGACCCTGAGCCTTCCCCTTGTTTCAGCCAGTTTCTTTTAAGGGGACAGACAACCCTGTACCACCTTTTCTGTCCTCTCCCAGAACCGGGCCCATCCACATGGCATGGAATACTGATAGTGGTCCAAGTAACACATCCAGAGACATGGAGTGGTAGATGCCAAGAAGTTAAGACCTGGGCGGCGGGTGTGAGCTTTGTACAACAGGAGCGGTTCCTGGCCAGGGTCCACAGCTCGCACAGTGGCCACAGTGATCAGATTGCCATCAGAGATGGGGGCAGTCTGGGTCCCCACAGGGAGACAGCACCTATCGGCGGTAGTGATTGGGGGCATCAGCAAACATGTACTTGAGTCTGTACGCCTCAGCAAGAAGCAGCCCAATTTCTTCATTGCCCCAGTGTATTGTAGGCAGGTTCTGTAGCAGCATGAGGAGACCCTGGAAAACAAGAAAGGATGTTTATATCATTCCAGACTACAGACGAAAAGGCAGCAGGCCCTGTCTTGGACACCAAGGTCTGGAACGGGACCCCTTCCTTCTAAGCCACACATCCCAAAGACTCTAGCCTCCCTCCTCCCAAACAGCACACAGTCCTCGTTCAGCTCAGGAGGCCTTGAAAAGCTTCTGCTGATTCTCTGAACCACTAACACCTATCTCTTTAAAAATATTATCAACAAAGAGTTACAACAATAAGGATTTTTAATGGAGAAAAATAATCACTAATCACTTTCTTAATTTTAAAGTGTTCCCTTTTGGTCCTTTTTCACATGCATATTTCTTTAAATAGCTGTAATTATAATTATGATTTTATATGCATTTTTATCATCTTATTTTACCAAAATTTTCATGTTTTTCCACACAAGCTTCAAAAATGATTATTCTCTGCTGTGCGCAGTGGCTCAAGCCTGTAATCCCAGCACTTTGGGAGGCCGAGGCGAGAGGATTGCCTGAGTCCAGGGGTTTGAGACCAGCTTGGGCAACTTGGTGAGACCTTGTCTCTACAATAAGTAAAAAAATTAGCTGGGCCAGGCTTGGTGGCTCAGCCTGTAATCCCAGCACTTTGGGAGGCCGAGGCGAGTGGATTGCCTGAGCTGGCGGGTTCAAGACCAGCCCAGGCAACTTGGTGAGACCTCGTCTCTACAACAAAAAATCAAAATTAGCCAGGCATGGTAGTGCGTGCCTGTAGTTCTGGCTACTTGGAAGGCTGAGGCAGAAGGATTGCCAGAGCCCAGCAGGTTGAGTCTTGAGTGGCCGTGAGTGTGCCACTGCACTTCACCTGGCCGATGGAGTAAGACTCCAACACACACACACACACACAAAAAATTAGCTGAGCGTGGTAGCGTGCACCTGTAGCTCCAGCTGCTTGGAAGGCTGAGGCAGAACGATCGTCTGAGCCCAGCAGTTCAAGGCTGCGGTAGACCTTGAGCAGCATGTCTAACCTGGGCGACAGAGTGAAACTCCAACTCAAAAAAGATTATTCCTCAATGCTTAGTAGTCCCATCATGTGGCTATACCCCAGTTTACTTAACCATTTATCTTTTGTCAGATACTTAATTTGCTTTTCTCCCCAACCTTTATTGATAAGACTATAGCATACATTCTTGCATCTGATGTTTTCCTAATCCCACTGTTCACTTGTAATCACTGTGTTTACCCTCTGCCCATCTTCCAAAGGCTGTCCTTAGTCTACCTGTCCGGGTCATCACCCACTGTACCCAATGTACATGCCTCATCCAGCCAGCCCCACTTCAGCCACGTTTACTGTGCCTCCATGGTTTAACTTATGCTGTTCCTTTCACTGGGAACATGTTCTCTTTTCTCCTCCACCTATCTAAATCCTATTCAGCTTTCAAAGTCTGGGTCCCCCTCATCAACAAGGGTAGCTGCATAATGAATATTTGTATACCTAACCCTGAACTGTACCCCACATCTTTAAAATAAAAAATTTTAAAGTTAAAAAAAAAAAAAAAGTTAAATTAAATTAAAAAACAAAACAAAACAAAAAACCCAAAGTCTGGGTCCCTCAGACAGCTGCAGGAAAATAGCTTATTAAAGAGCCTATTAGAATAAAAAATGGATTTATGGTTTTAGGCTAGCTCTGTAATTTAGTTACCTATGCTTTTGCTACTGCGTCATGTTCTTTGTCTCTTTCTAAAGTGAATATTCTTACTTTTCCAATTATAAAAGGAATAGTTGTAAGACACAAAACCCAGAAGCCATAAAAAGACTTACAGGTTTGATGACATGCAATTCTGAAACCTCAGTATATCAAGAGACACCAAAAACAAGTCAAAATATAAGAAACTGGAAAGTATTTTAACACCTATAAAAGAGAGAAGGTTAATATACAGAATCCAGGAGGACTGACTACAAATCAGTAAGAAAAAAGCAAACAACCAAATAGGCAAACAGAAGAGTGAACAGGTACTGCACAGACTGCCAATGGCCCGCTCAGTGTGACTACTTTTATAAACTCTGCCTTTAGCTGACTTGTGTACTCCAGCAATATTTGGTCATTCTTGGTGTAGAGGCCTTGCACATCTTTTAAGAGATTCTTCCTTTACTGTTATCAGTGTAGCTAGGCACAAAACTGACCATGGCACATCACTGCTATGCGTGGTCAATGTGATTAATTTTTGGCCAGTTCTGGGATGCGAGCAGAAATGACAGGTACAACTTCTGGGTTCACCCTAAATTTTTCCTTCTCTCCTTCCTAGAAAATGAGTATGAATGGAGGGGTGGAAGTGGTCATTTTTGGCCAGACCATTAAAGTCATAAGTTGAAGGTGGCAGAGCAGTAAGACAGAAGAAATCCAAGTCTCTAATACTCTGGAACCATAATGTTAGCCCTGGACCTACTCACTCCTTTAGCTGAAGAGAAGTCAGTAACTGCTATTTTGGAGTCTTGGTTGCAGGAGACTTACTTTACTTACTTATTTATTTATTTATTTATTTTGAGTTGGAATCTCACTCTGTCTTCCAGGTTGGAGTGCAGTGGCATGTTCAACAGCCACCACAGCATAGACCTGCTGGGCTCAGGTGATCCTTCCACCTCAGCCTTCCAAGTAGCTGGTACTACAGGTGTGCACCATCACATCCAACTAATTTTTGATATTATAGAGATGAGGTCTCACCAAGTTGCTCAGGTTGGTCTCAAACCTGTGGGCTCAGGCAATCCTCTCACCTCAGCCTCCCAAAGTGCTGGGATTATAGGCGTGAGCCACCGTACCTGGCCGCAGGAGTCAAATTTGTATCATCTTAGTAAATACAGGCCATATCTATCAAAATTAGAAATGCACATGGTCTTTGATTCAGCAACTCTGCTTCTACGTCTTTGTCTTAGGAAAATATGCACAGATCTGTACAAAGACATTCACTGCATCATTGCTTCAGATCATGAGGAAAAAGATACTAGGGAAGTGTCCATCAGTATGGGAATGGTTAGATAAGCCATGGCTTGTCCATATCATGAGAGACAAGGCAATACATATAACAAATAAAGAAGGTCTGCATGGATCATACAGAAAGATGTAGAAGACAATTAAAGGAGAATAGAAAAGAAAGCAACAAAAAATTTACAATATGATCCCACTTAAGTAAAAGAGAAAACATATGTGCATATACAAATTTTAGCCAGTGGTGTGGTAAATTGTTAATAGTGGTTACTTTTTGGGTGGGACGCTTTTCACTTTTCTCTTATTATACTCCTGTGTCTTTTGAAATAAGGTCTTTGTATACTATTGTGTTATAAATTTTTTTTGAGTAATATAATACTCATGAAAGTTTTGTTTAGTAAAACATAAAAAAGCAGAAAAAATAAATGACCCAGCCAGGCTCGGTGGCTCAGCCTGTAATCCCGCACCTTGGGAGGCTGAGGTAAGTGGATTGCCTGAGCCCGCGGGTTCGAGACCCGCCTGGGCAACTTGGCGAGACCTCATCTCTACAACAAATCAAAAATTAGCCGGGCATGGTAGCGCGCGCCTGTAGTTCCAGCTACCTGGAAGGCTGAGGCGGAAGGATCGCCGGAGCCACTGCACTCCAGTCTGGGTGACAGAGTGAGACTCCAACTCAAAAAAAATAAAAATAAAATAAAATAAAATAAAATAAAAAATAAATGACCCATAACTATATGATCAAGAGGAAGCTATTTTAAAACATGTTGGCATCTTTCTTTCCAGTCTTTTTCTTGCACAATTTTACATAGTTGAAATATTTTCTCTGTGTAATTTTGAATCTATTTAGTATTTATCATAGGCAATTCCTCTATTATTAAAAACTCCTTGTAGTCATTTCCAACGGTCAAAGAATTTTCCAAGCCGGGCTCGGTGACTCAGCCTGTAATCCCGTGCCTTTGGGAGGCTGAGGTGAGTGGATTGCCTGAGCCCGCGGATTCGAGACCCGCCTGGGCAACTTGGTGAGACCTCATCTCTACAATAAAAATCAAAAACTAGCCGGGCATGGAAGCGCACGCCTGTATTTCCAGCTACTGGGAAGGCTGAGGCGGAAGGATCACAGAGCCCAGCGGGTCAAGATTGCAGTGGCCGGGAGCGGCCGCTGTACTCCAGTCTGGGCGACAGAGTGAGACTCCAACTCAAAAAAAAAAAAAAAAAAAAAAAAAAGAATTTTCCATGATGTAAGATGTATGTAACTTATTCTACGTCTTCCTGTTCTGAGCATTTGTTTTTTCACTACAATAAAATTATAATGAACATCTTTATTCATATAGTTATATTTTGGATTATCTCTTTGAGCTAAATTCCTAGAAATAAAATTACTGTTTCAAAGGGCACATTTTAAAGGTAATTAAATACATTCTAGACAAATGTGCATTTCTCTAGATCTCCACCAGCACCGAATACTCTCATTTGAAAAAATAAACCCACTTTTGTCTTTGTTTTTATTTTTTATTTATTTATTTTTATTTATTTATTTATTTATTTATTTTTTTTTTTGAGTCGGAGTCTCACTTCGTCACCCAGACTGGAGTGCAGTGGCTGCTCCCGGCCACCGCAGCCTCGACCTGCTGGGCTCCGGCGATCCTTCCGCCTCAGCCTTCCGAGTAGCCGGAACCACAGGTGCATGCTACCATGCCTGGCTAATTTTTTGATTTTTATTGTAGAGATGAGGTCTCGCTTGCCCAGGCGGGTCTCAAACCCGCTTTCTTCCCCAAACCCTCCAGGCAAACACCCCTCCAATCACACTGCTACAGAAATTCCCTCAACCAGACCAGGTACACAACCCATTGCTGATATTCACTCAGCCCGCCAGATGCTATCATTGTTTTCACAAACTCTGCTTTTAGCTGATCTGAGTATCTCTGGAATGCTCACTTCTCACAGCAGCAATTCTCCCTTAGTTCTATGTTGGCTTCAATCTTGTCTGCCTCAAAGCTTTTTTTTTATTTTTGAGTTGGAGTCTCACTCTGTAGCCCAGACTGAAGTGCAGTGGCACGCTCCCGGCCACCGCAGTCTCACCCTGCTGGGCTCTGGCAATCCTTCCACCTCAGCCTTCCAAGTAGCCGGAACTACAGGCGTGCGGTACCACACCCGGCTAATTTTTTATTTATTGTAGAGACAAGGTCTCACCAAGTTGCTCAGGCGGGTCTCGAACCCGCAGGCTCAGGCAATCCACTCGCCTCGGCCTCCCAAAGTGCTGGGATTACAGGTTGAGCCACAGAGCCCAGCCTGCTTTTTTTTTTTTTAAAGAGAGTTATCATTTTTATCTCAACTTGCTTTTTCTTTACGTTTCAGTCTTTCTTTTTCTTTTTTTTGAGTTGGAGTCTCACTCTGTCACCCAGGATGGAGTGCAGCCTCGACCTGCTGGGCTCAGTAGATCCTTCTGCCTCAGCCTTCCAAGTAGCTGGAACTACCAGCGTGCGCCATCACGTCCGACCAATTTTTTGATTTATTGTAAAGACGAAGTCTTGCCAAGTTGCCCAGGCTGGTCTGGAACTCCTGGGCTCAGGCAATCCTCTGGCCTGGGCCTCCCAAAGTGCTGGGATTACAAGCGTGAGCTACCACGCCCAGCTCAACTTACTTTTTCAAATGCTGACCTTGGAACATAACAATTCCCCCCACCCCATGAACTCCCTGGTCTCTGGCCCCTTTGACTCATCTCTCAGGCTTCCTATTTCCTTCTCCCAAGGTGACTCTGTCCTCACACAAAACAGGAAAAGGTGTTGCCTCTTTTTGCTAACATTCTCCTCAGGGAATCAACTTTATTCTAAGTCAGGTAGACTCTGTTATAGAGGGCTTAGCCTTTTCTGTAACTTAGAATCTGTACCTTAGAAATGGCTCTCAGGTGAAGCCTATAGGTCCCTTCTCAGAATAATCATCCCTTCTCGGAAAATACATAAAACACAGAGTAATCAAAATATTTTAAAAACAAATTTGTGATAGTCATCTCTGTGTGGTAAGATTTCAGGAACACAGTTTTCTTTCTTTTTTTTGGTTTCTTGGAATTTTCTACTTTTTCTATAATAGTTACACATATACTTACATAACTGATAAACAGAAACAGCCAACAAAGGACTGAGCTCTCTGAAAGAAAATATTCTTTGCTGGCCAGGCATGGTGGCTCAAGCCTGTAATCCGGAGGTGAGGGGATTGCCTGAGCCCAAGGGTTCGAGAACAGCCTGGGCAACTTGGCAAGACTTATCTCTACAATGAATGACAAAATTAGCCAGGTGTGGTAGCATGCGCCTGTATTCCGGCTACTTGTAAGGTTGAGGCGGAAGGATCTCCTGAGCCCAGCAGGTCAAGAATATATGTATATATTATTCGCTGAGGTGGGATCTACCTATAATTTCCAGTTCTAGCCTTAACAGAAACCTCTCAGAAGCTTTCAAATAATTCTATCAAGTTAACTTCCCCACTTCACCCAAGTGGAGTGAGGCTTAGCTGTAAGGAACCACTCTGCCACCTGGAGGCTATGCCCAGACATTGCAACACCCTCACCTCCAGCCCCCACGCCAACCCACCACCGCCAGGGTAGTGCTGCGACAATGGGAAACTCTGCCCAATGGTTTGAAAAGTAGAAACTCAATAATCAGGGCTGGGGGACGAAGGTGTTAATCACAAATCAGGAACTTTTATCTAGGGGTAGAAAAGAGATACTGCTGGGGCAGGAAACGACTGAAGATGTGTTACAAAGCCAGTTCATGAGGGCATTAAGGGAGACATGCAGTCAGATGAAACACGGCAGTCGGGAGGAGGAGACAGCTTGTAGGGTAAGCATCAGAGAGAGGTTCCCAATTAATAGAAAGGGAGCAACTGCCTTTCACAGAAGAAAGCTGGAAACGGCTGAAATAGCACAAAAGGGCCAGACATAGTCACCTGCTGAGAGCCCACACATCCACAAAGGAAAGGGCGATATGGCAGGGAAGGACCTGGAGCCATATGTGAGGGGTGGAAAAAAACAATTAGATAAGGCGTCAAAGGAGAAGGGATAGTAGATAATAAGCACAGGCTTTGACAAGGGAAAGGTTCAGGAAAACTCATTGGAGAAGTCCAGTAGATGGAGGAGGAAGAGGGAGATCATGTATTACCATTATAATGGCAGTTATCATTTGGTGAGCATTTACTACATACCAGACGGGGCTCTAAATGCTTTACATGTACTTTGTATTAGTTCAATTAGTCCTCACATCAACTCTACAGGATACTTTTTTTTTTCCAGTGGGAGCCTTGTTCATGATCACCCCGGCATCGACCTGCTAGGCTCAGGCTAGGCTCAGGCGAGAACTACAGGTGCATACCACCATGCCCGGTTAATTTTTTTTTATTTACTGTAGAGATGAGATCTCACCAAGTTGCCCAGGCTGGTCTTGAACCTCTGAACTCAGGCAATCCTCTTGCCTCGGCCTCCCAAAGTGCTAGGATTATAGGATTGAGCCACCACGTCTGGCCTAGGATACATATTATTACTCCATTTTACAGATGAGGAAATGAGGCACAGGTTAAGGAACTTGCCCTAGGTCACAGAGTACTGCAGCGTATCTACTGCCTTCCCTGGAGTGACAGGAGAAGCGGCATAGGATATAAAGGAAAAAAAAGAAAGTCAGTCATAGAAAAGACTGCTTGAAGGAAATCCAGACATGCTGATTACTTTTTTTGGTTCATTAAAAAAAAAATTTAGCCATGAAGTCCTTGGATTCATAGTAGGGCTTGATGTCATATTGGTGTCACACTCTGCTAAGTCATCCAAAGAAGCACACCCAGACAATTTCAGTAATGGCTTCTGGCCCTTTACACATAATAGGTGACATTCCTTATCCTTATGAAGTATCTAGTAGTCTCACAGCTGAGTGATATGAACCTGCTGCAGATGTCACATCCTGAATGGATTTTTATCATCAGTGCCACTTCCTCCTATGCCTCTCCTTCGTCTCTCTCTGCCACCAGAGCAGGCCAGCTGGTGACCAAGAGTTGATTGATTTCATTCATCAATAACGGCCGGCACAACCAAAGATAAGGATGTATCATAATGGCAAAGGAAAATAAAATATATACCACTAAATAAGATACTGTATATAGAATCACTTTGCAATATTAGAACATTCTTTGCTAATATAAAGTGTTTTCAGGCATGAAAAAGTACTTTCCTAGTCAAAAAGGTACTTTAAGACAAACCTCTCCTGTTTTGTGAATCAGTGAGGTAGCAGCACATTTTCCCTGGTCCCAATACAACTTTCCAAAAACATGTCCCTGCACACAAACTTTTGGAGAGTCACTGAAAGGAGGTATCTATAGAAAGGTAGAAGAACCTTAGCTTATTCTTAGTCTTTTGCCTCAGCATAGCCATTAGAAAGCATTTAGACATTCTACTGCAGGTCAAGCAGCAGCCTACCCCATTCCCTCAGCAAATCTCCATTAGATGCAAGACCAGGACAGCCCAACCTTTCAATTCATGATTTAGCATGATAATCTCTAGTGAACTTTCAGGTTCCTTGTCAAGGCAGGAGGTCAAAGATCACTCCTTGGCTGGCCAAAGCCACAGAAATAGAAATACGACCACCTTTGGTCAAGGAGTTTGTGGACTGTAAATGCCTAACAAGTCTCTAGCAGGAAAAACCCCTCTGGCCCCAAACCCCCCAGTTAGCCTAATCAGCACTTTGTGATCTATGTGACACAGGCAGGCACCACCAGGACAACAATCATGTGACTAACCCACCCATCTGCCTGCTCTCCATCACCTGACATCAGCACCTGTGCTTGCCTGCCCCTTCATGATAACATGGAGCAGACCCTCACCCAATCACCTTAATGACCTTCCCCCATCAAAGGAAACAGTTAAAAGGACTCACTCGCCATTGCCTTGCTAGACTCTGGTATGGCCAAGTTCTCTTTGAACTACAGCTGTCACCATGCTTCCTGGCTTTGGCCCCCTCTCCCATCTTGGGAAGGTGAATCAATCTCTCTCTCTCTCTCTCTCTCTCTCTCTCTAATTTACCCACAAATAAACTACATTTTCTAATCTGCTGTGCAATTCTTTGCATCTTTCATGCGGCATCAGATGGCACCCCAGACACCCATACCCCTAGCGGGCCTGACCTAACACTCTGGAGGTCCAGTTGGGAGAGTGTGACTCTAACATATTTTGGAGGCCCCAGCGAGATGACCCTAACAGTCACTTCTACTCATTGGCTTTTCCTGAATCTAGTGTATTTGGTGAGCTTTCCTCTCAGAGAAAGCAGTAGAGTTTTCCTCAGTGGTTTTTGTTCACGTCTAGGAATCGTGCCCTTTCTCATACCAGCTTGTTTTGGGCAGAAGATCTTCAGTTCCCAGGGTTCCCTTTGAACCCTTATGTGCTGGATTCAAACTGGCAACTCACCAATGTCTGTAAAGACATTTGGGCAAGGTCCCACAATTGCACCTTATGAGTTCCTGCAGAAGTGGTGGGTGGATGCCAGCTGGTTCAAGGGATTAATGTACATTTGGTTTGTTATTTGGGCCCATCCCACAGGCTTAGCACTATTTCATTTAATAACCCTGACCTGTCTCCTACAAAAGAAACCTTTGGAGCGGAAATGTCTCCAGGGCTTTTTTCTGTAATATAGGAGCAGTGGCTCACACCTGTAATCCCAGGGGTTCAAGATCAGTCTGGGCAACTTGATGAGACCTTGTCTCTACAATAAAAAAATTAGCCAGGTGTGTGCGCCTGTGGTTCCAGCTACTCAAAGGCTGAGGCAGAAGGATCGCCTGAGCCCAGTAGGTCAAGGCTGCGGTGGCCGTGAGCCTGCCACTGCACTCCAGCCTGGGTGACAGAGTGAGACTCTGACTCAAAAAAAAAGAAGCGAGGAATTCTCTGAGACCTGCTTATACTCTGGTTTAGAGGCTTCGACTGGTTCCACGAACTCCCTTATCATTTCTTTTTTTAGTTATTTTTTTATTTAAAGGAGCTTTGGTTATTAGTCTTTAGAGTCCCAGGCACGGTGCTTCTCAAAATCAGCTCTGAGTCACCTGAGGCCTTGTTGGCACCTGCCCAACATCTCTGTGGGCTCCCATGTTCTTCTGGGCTCTTGCATATGCTGCTTCTCCTGAGATGACTTTTGAGGCTGTGGAGTGACCAGGCCTTCGCTCAGGTGCCTATACTCTTACTCAGGCACACCCTCTTCTTAAAAATACCATGTTTGAGGCAAATGGTTTTCAGGTCTCCTATGGGTTACTTTATTCTCTACAGATTTTCTGCCACTGCTTGTCTAAGTACCCACAATAGGACATAGCTCATGCTCTCCTACAAGCATGTGGAATTTCTGATTTTTAGAGGTGTGTTCCTCTCCCTGCAGCAACTCTCTGTCTTTGGGTTGTAAGTCTGTGGTGTGGCACTGACCCATGGAGGCCTTGCCATGCCCAGTCCTCAGTCACAGAGCTCACTCAACCAGAACTTGTCCTTCTGGGTTTGACAGTAACCGGCTTTGGGAAGATGTCCACAACATTCCTTGATGGTGTATTCTGCCAGAGTGTCAGGAATAAAAACGTGTTTTCCAGTGGTCTAATTCTGTGGCTCTTTCAGTCTCATTTAAAGCCCCTCTTAATGCTATGATTTTGTTATTTAACAATGGAGTGTATGCTCTGAGACTCCCTAAGTGCACTCTGCTGGCCTTCTGGGGTAGGACCAAGGCAACCCTCCTTATTCCATCCCCAAGGAGCTAGCAGTGCAGCTCAAGGCCTACACATTGCTGGGCCAGGCTTTAGGGCTGGGACTATTGATGTGACAAGGTAAGTTTCCCACTGTTGGAGAATAAAACTCAATCTCCTCCTTCTCATAGTCTTCTCCAAAACCAGCCCCTGCTGTGCTCTCCCCTTACCAATTCTTCCATACTCCAGCCACTTTGCCTTCTCTCTGCCTCTTCCCTCCCTTAGCATCTCAACATCTTACCTTTTGCCTTTGCTTGTCGTTTTTTTTTTTTTTTTTTTTAAGTAGAAATCTCACTCTGTCACCCAGGCTGAAATGCAGTGACACGCTCAAGGCCACCGCAGCCTCGACCTGCTAGGCTCGGGCAATCCTTCTGCCAGCCTTCTGAGTAGCTGGAACTACAAGTGCGCGCCACCACGCCCAGCCAATTTTTCAAGTTATTGTAGAGAAGAGGTCTCGCCAAGTTGCCCAGGCTGGTCTCGAACCCCTGGACTCAAGCAATCCTCTCACCTCAGTCTCCCAAAGTGCTGGGATTACAGGTGTGAGCCACCGCACTCGGCCCCCAAGGGCTTTCTTTGTTTTGGCAGTTTCTTCCACTGGGAAAGCCCTTCTTGGGATCCCTGTGTGGTGAACAAGGTAAGCACTTTGAAGTGCTTGTTCCTGGTGTGGCCTTCCATCACAGCCAGGACAGCCTCTCAGCATTTACGTGCTCCAGCCAAGTTCCCTCAAGAATCCTCTTTGCTTTACTCCTTCTTCTAGGGCCTGCAGTGGCAACAAGAAGCTTGATAGGCCTCCTACTGCTGGCCCAGACATAGACAGCCCTGTCCTTTGGGGAGAAGTGCCCTCTTCAGGCCCACAGCTGGGTGAGAGAAGCCTGCTCTGCTTGTCCCTTGGTGGTTATGTATGAGGGGTTCCCATCTTGTTATGCGACCTTTTAGCCAGGAGGGTTTCCCACCATTTCTGCTCCTGCCCTGACATGTTCAGTGCCGCACAAGCTCTTGCGCAGCCACTGCCCCTACATCCAGTTAGTTCTGTGACTCGGCAGTCCTGAATCCTTGTGGTCTTCCTTTCCCCCTCAAGCATCCAAGACGCCAATAAAATGAAGATCCTCACTAGATGCCACAATCCCAATACATGCATTTTTTCTTCAGTCTTCTCATGTGAAAAAGGAAGCACTGATCCCTTTTGATGTAGCTAATTTTCACAGTCAACTTACCTGATAGGTAGAATTTAATGTTGTGGCATTTTTCTCCACCATTTACTTCCCTACTCCAACCATCTGATGCAGAATTCAGGACATAAATCTCAATCAGGTACAAGCAGCTGCCTCCCAGATCAAGATGGAGGATACTTCCTGTGCCCCAGAAGACTCATGTTCCTCTCTGGTCAAGATCGTCTCCAACACCTGACAGTTCCCCAGGCCCTAGTGGGGGGTGGGGGGGCGACTCTGGGACTCCACAGACAGAGGCCCAGAGCTATTCTCTGCCCACACTCTGCCCTGGTCTCTTCAGGGTCTCCCTGCTGCAGGCCTCCAAAGTTGAGGGTTAGCAAAGTGAAGTGGTTCAGAAAGCAGATTCTGGGTCTCTACCACTCACTGTCTGGAAGACCCTTGGCCTAGTTAATTAATCTCACTATGACTCAGTTTTCCCACTTGTAAAATAGAGGTATTAATTATGGCCTCTACCTTATAGGATGGTTGCAAGGATTAAGCGAATTAACACAGGTAAATTTTTAGAATAGTGCCTGCATATTAAAAGTACTAGGAATATGCAATTATTAGATCAAACCTTATAAAATTGTCAACATTCAACCGTTGTGACCCACAAAAAACAATTGCATATGATTCAACCTAACATTATTGATATTATTCTATTACGCCATCCAGGTTGAGGCTTGGAATTGCTGAGAGCCCCCTCCTATCACGATGGAGCCTAGGCCCAGATCTGCTACAAGCTGTCACTTGTCAGAGACCTCATTGGTCCCTGAGAACCCAGCCATCTTACCCATCAAGTACTATGTACAGATGTGCCTCAGGTTCCCTTTCTCAGAGGTCTCAGGAAGGAAACCTCTTAATGCCATCCTCCTGTATCAGTTTTGGTCCCCTCACTCAGGCGGTGACCCCAGACAATTGCTTGGTCAGGGAGTAGCAGGTACCCTTCCTTCGGGGGGGCTTCGCCACAGCTGAAACCCTGTGTCTTTTGCCCCTGTGTGCTCAGATGTCTCCTCTCCATCCAACTCAGCAGTGTCACCCAAGATAAACCCAGCATGGGTTACTTGTTAAGTTAGCAAGCAGTTAGATTCTTGGGGGTTTTTTTGAGTTAGTGTCTCACTCTGCTATCCAGGCTAGAGTGTAGTGGCACGTTCACAGCCACTGCAGCCTTGACCTGTTGGGCTCAGGCGAACCTTCCGCCTCAGCCTTCCAAGTAGTGGAACCACAGGTGTGCACCACCACGCCCAGCTACTTTTTTTTATTTATTGTAGAGAGGAGGTCTCACCAAGTTGCCCAGGCTGTTCTTGAACCCCTGGGCTCAGGCAATCCTCTCGCCTCTGCCTGCCAAAGTGCTAAGATTACAAGTGTGAATCATCATAGCCGGCAACACTTGGGTTTTTTTTTTTTTTTTTGAGTTGGAGTCTCACTCTGTCACCCAGACTGGAGTGCAGTGGCTGCTCCCGGCCACTGCAGCCTCGACCTGCTGGGCTCCGGCGATCCTCCGCCTCAGCCTTCCAAGTAGCTGGAACTATAGGCGCGCGCTACCACACCCGGCTAGTTTTTTGATTTATTGTAAAGATGAGGTCTCACCAAGTTGCCCAGGTGGGTCTCGAACCCGTGGGCTCAGGCAATTCACTCACCTCAGCCTCCCAAGGCGTGGGATTACAGGCTGAGCCACCGAGCCCAGCTGGGGTTTTTTTTTTTTTGAGTTGGAGTCTCACTCTGTCACCCAGGCTGGAGTGCAGTGGCACATTCGCGGCCACCCCAGTGTCGACCTGCTGGGCTCCGGCGATCCTTCCACCTCAGCCTTACAAGCAGCCAGAACTACAAGCGCCCACTGCCACACCCAGCTAATTTTTTATTTATTGTAGAGACGAGGTCTCGCCAGATTGCCCAGGCTGGTCTCGAACCCATGGACTCAGGCAATCCACTCTCCTAGTCCTCCCAAAGTGCTGGGATTACAGGCTGAGCCTCTGAGCCCGGCCAAAACTTGGGTTTTTAAAGCCCTGTCTTCACTGCTTTCAGGACTCAGGAGTACATTGCATGTAGTTAATAATATTAATGATAATAGGCTCACTTTCTTGAGGGCTATATGTCAAGTGCATCATTCTAATTGCTTCACATGTATTCATCTGTTCAATCTCATAAGAGCCCTAGGAGGTAGATATGATTATTCCCATTACAGATAAGAAAACTGAGGCACAGAGAGCCAAGTTACTTGCTTATGGTTGTATGCTAGAAAAGCGCAGAGTTGGGATCTGACCCCAGGTAGTCTGGCTCCAAAGACCTCGGTTTCACCATTGTGCCATCCTGCACAGTTCCCAACTTTGGCAGGAAGGTGGCTGTTTCCCCTCTGAAGCCCATGCACTGGCTCCCCTTATATCTGGCTGTTCTTCCCTGCTCTTTAGGGGTGTTAGGTAGCTGATCTGCTAAAACTGCCGCAATCCCACTTTTATTTCTGTTACCACTTCATCTGGTTTTTGTTTGAGTTGCTTACTGCAGCTTTTAACCCAAAACCTTCTCTCCTCAGTTGGCCTGTCTGGCCTTCTGCAATACCTGTATTCAGTAAGGAGCTTCCTTCACAGGGAGTCAACCGCAAGCATTGCTTCAGCAGCAGGAGCATGTGTCTACTTTTCCGCAAAGGTCACATCCAATGTTCACAATCTTACATGATGCCCTGTGCCACTGTTCCTCACACCTCTGCCATGGCTCTGTCTCCTAAAGGGTACTGCCTGTCTAGCCTAACACAGCCAAGCACATCTTTTCTTTTATTATTCATCCAATTTTAGCGCTGTGGGGGTAGGAGGAACTTTGCCCATTCTCCCATTTACTCGCTCATTTTATTTTGTCTAAAAGAAACAGGGGAGATTCCCCCATCAGTAGGATTAACTGAGGTGTTCATACAGCAGCAAACAAAAAGCCCCAATGTTGTTCTGTTGGCTATTCCCCAAGAACTCCGATCCATCAGATAATCAAATATGCTACCCAGTAAAGAATGTCTCTAGGATTAACACAGTCATCAGGTCCTAGAGTATTGTCCTCTGCTCTACTCATACTGTCAATGGCCGAAAGCCATTCCAGGAATCACCTCCACCTCTGGGGGTGCTAACCTGGGAAGCGCTTTCAGCCATTTGGCAAGGCTCTGCGCTCAGCTCATGATAACTAAATTAGACTTCATGCTCCTGATATCCTGCTCCACCTCAACTGCATCATCAAAACTAATGGTGCTCCTGGTACACAGCCTCCAGCCCCTGTCCTTATTTATTCCAGGACACCACATATGCTGCTTGCTGACAGAGTCAGATTTTTTCATCGGGGGCCTGCAGCCCCAGGACCACGGCATCTACTCACACAAGTCAGCTCATCTGCTCTCCTTTTTCTCCAAAGTTCTTGCTTGGGCAAGCTGGGTCCTGCCTTTTCATCTCTCTGCTACCAGGCTCCTGTTCTTTGACCATCTGACACCAATTACCGAGTGGGACTGCTCTGGGAGCACACGGAGACGCTACCACCCTTGAGAACACCTATGTTATTAGTTACAACTTAAAAAAAATTCAGCCTTTTCTGACTTTTTTCATTTCTTTCTTTCTCTCTGCCTCTTTTTTTTTTTTTTTTTTTTTTTTTTTTTTAAAAATTTATAACAAAGCCCCGGCGGGGGTGGCTGGGGCCGGAAAAAACAAAAACAGGGAGTTTACACCCACGCACAAGGTAAAAATTAACCAAAACCAAC